>WNWK01017114.1:0-43153 GCA_009830355.1 Cherax destructor
GGGAGCGCAAATCCCCCTCCGTGCCCAAGAGGACCTCAACACCGCAAGTAGTGCAGATGCTGCATGGAACCCGTGCCATACCCTACCCTTCACGCCAGTAAACCAGCAATCCGGGATAGCAACCTCACATCCACCGAGCCATCTCGGCGGACAAAGAGAGGCGGCCGGATATCCGCCACAAAGCATACCGCCTTCGGCCACCACCCCGGAATCCGAGGTGGCCTCCAGAGATACACCCGTCGCCCGAAAGATACCCAAAGCCACCCCCCCGGGTGACCGGAGAGGGATCGGGACATCCCCAGGCGATCCAGATTCCACGGCAAACTACACCACCGCCAAGGACCTCAACGGAATGGGATGGACTACGATACCCTTTCCCCTACCTAGGAACTAGAATGCCTGAGGAGAGAAGCTCCCAGGGTAAAACTGGGAAGGAAATAAGGGAGGGATGAGGAGGAGGAAAGGGAAAAGGGAGGATGGGGGAGATGGGAAAAGGGAGGGGGGATTGGGGGTATTAGGTTCGGTCTGAGGAAGAAGACCAAGAGGTCCAATTCCTCAGACTGATAGCCTCTTTACCACGACAAGGAGCCCCTCTTAAAGAGGGGTTATACCATAGAAGCTAAAATGTTGTGTAGTTTTATACATGAGTGGGTGCGAGTTGGACCTGACCAGCTTGTGCTAGTAGGTCTGATGCTGTGCTCCTTCCTTAAGTGGATGTAACCTGGACCTGACTAGGTTGGGTCAATGGCATAAGCTGATAGGCGACATGGACCTGCCTCGCATGGGCCAGTAGGCCTGCTGCAGTCTTCCATATGTTCTATTACAAAGGATAAAAACAATAACACTGGATAATATTCTTTATATAAAATATCAATTATAGGTTTCATTAAGCTTGGTGACGACCGGGGTAGTGAGACAAGGATAAGTTCGAACACACTAACCATGGTTAAAGTTCAACACTAAGAACCAAGCAACACCCAGCTTTACTGCACTCACTGCTGCTAAACCTTCTCTCCATATACTGCCTTACTTTGTAAATGGGATTGAAAAATGCTCATCAAATTGAATAGCTGGCAAAAATGGCGTCTGAAGCAAGTGCTGTTCAATTCTCAAACTTTATCGGTGGCATTTACAAAGAACTGGGCTTTCTATAGAGGTGATTTATATAATGTGGTTTCATATAAAGGCTTTATATAAAGCTGACTGGATATAAATTATTCCAACAGGATGGTTTACCGAGAAGAAAAAAAAAAATAGGAAACTAAGTTTATTCCGGTTTATATTTCTACTGAACTGCCTCGAGTCAATCTCCGAGGATTGATGGGAAGTCCCACTTGAATTTCTGAGGGCACTCCCGGAAAGAGTTGATCTAATGGCCACCCTCGGAGCCTATCGCCTGTACTGCCCGATACACACACAGCCATCAACTGCTTTATATCTGAAAAAGTAAGACAGGTTTTAGACACTAATTAAATTTTTTCAGACCGAACTGCTCATGTCTTTAAGGTATCTGGCAAGAATGACAAGTCATATGTAGATTTTAATGACCCCTCTGAAATGTAACATTCTCTCACTCATCCATCAGAGTACAGGCACTGTACAGTAGTGCCCTGGTATCCGTGGGGATACCTTCCAACACCTGCCCTGGATGCAAAGTAGTGAGCCCCATATGTAAGTGGTTTTTTGTTTACATACATATCTATGATAATGTCTGATATGTTATGCACAAAAAGTCTAGAATTATCATTTTTTTTCACTGATGGGAAGCACTTCACGGCTTCTCTTAGCTTTGAAAAACTTCCATCACTACTTTTGTGCTTTTTGGCCATTAAGCAAAATTAAGGGTTATTTTCAGGCCATGATAAACTGTGGAACCAAATTAACAGATATGGGGGTTCAACTGTACTTTCCACCTCCAGGACAAGTCCTGCACAAATGTTATCTCGCTGACACTCCAACAGTACGTCAAATCCTCATCTCCACTCACTCTGGATTATTGTCACACCCTGCGTCATTATGTACTGGAGTGCGATAAAATTAATGAATTCAGAGACAACTCACTCAGAAATATTCAAGATATGTCAAAGTATTTTATCCACAGTGGTATATTACAGACCATTCTGGAAAAATACCCTGACTTTGCTCCCTGTAAATAAAGCATTGCCACGTGTGTGTATTGATTACCATTTTGTCCTATGCACATGTCGATTGAAAACTGTGCCTGTTGTATGTGCGTGTGTGTGTGTGTGTGTATGTATATATGTGTGTATGTGTAATTTGTTCATGATTGTAACTATATATGAAGTGATTATGATTCATTACCTTTGTAACTTGTCATGATTGTGACCAGCTCTAGTTCATTACCTTTGTAACTTGTCATAATTGTGACCAGATCTAGTTCATTACCGCTGTAACTTCAGCTATCAAAACTTTGGAGTCCAGCCAATGGACCAATTATGTACCTCTGTAATCTTTTGACTACCACCCACAGGATGGGTATGGGGTGCATAATAAAGATATTAAACTAACACTCACTCTTATGTAACACACACACAAACATAACCAAGACAGACTGATTCCTGTTTGCTGATGTATGACAGATTAATTTTAAGTCGAGGATGGGGGAGAGGTTGAAAAGTGATGTAAACAATCTGCATGATTGGTCAAAAGTGGCTGTTCGAGTTCAACCCCAGTAAAGCAAGAGTATGGTGATGGAGGAAGGGAAGAAACCAGATCCAGGGTAAATACTTGAGGCAACAGAGGCTGCAGTCCTCAAAGAGAGACCCAGGGGTAAGCACAGTGCCCAGCATATCACTAGAGGCTCACATCAACAGAATAACCTCTGCTGACACCACTCGTCTGACAAATCTCAACAGCCTTCAGGAATCAGTCATTCTACAGTCATTCATTATACATATAATGTCAGGCCCATCTTAGAATACACAGCACCAGTGTGGAGCCCACACCTGAGCAAGCAGGTTAAGAAACTAGAGAAAGTATACAACAAGACTGTTTCAGTCATAAGGTGTATGAACTATGAGAAGTAAAAAGAATTTATTCTAATGACATTAGAGAAGAATCAGGGGAGACAATAATAATATTACAATCTAAAGACGTATCGGATGTGAAAATTTAGATATCCGTGGATGTGTATGAGGATGTCTTACTTATTTTGCGGATGCGGATGCAAGAAATTGTGCGGATGTTCAGCGGATTTTGGATGCAGATATCTGTTTAGAGTAAAATGCGGATTCGGATGTAAGAAACTGAGCGGATGTTCCGCAGATGCAGATATCCGATACATCACTATTACAATCCTGTGGTAGTTGGTTGGTAGACAGCAACTACCCAGGGAGGTACTACCATGCTGTCAAGTGAGTAAAATGGAATCCTGTAATTGTTTTACATGATGGTAGGATTCCTGGTGTGTTTTTTGTCTCAAACATGCAAGATTTCAGGTACGTCTTGCTACTTCTACTTACACTTAGGTCACACTATACATGCATGTATACAAGCATATACAGTGGACCCCCGGAGTTCATACTGCTCCAAACTCGAACAATTATGTAAGTGTATTTTTGAAAGTGCTTTTGTAAGTGTATATTTGGGGGTCTAAAAGGACTAATCTAATTTACATTATTCCTTATGGGAACAAATTCGTTCGGTAACGGCACTTGAGCAGCATTCTGGAACGAATTAATGACGAACTCCGGGGGTCCACTGTATATACACACCCCTCTGCATTTTCTTTTTCTTACTAGTTCTTGTTCTTGTTTATTTCCTCTTATCTCCATGGGGAAGTGGAACAAATTCTTCCTCCGTAAGCCATTTGTGTCGTAAGAGGCGACTAAAATGCCGGGAGCAAGGGGCTAGTAACACCTGTATGCCGGGAGCAAGGGGCTAGTAACACCACCTGTATACGTTACTAAAATTAAAAAGAGAAACTTTTGTTTTTCTTTTTAGGTCACCCTGCCTCGGTGGCATATGGCTGGTTTGTTGAAAAAAAAAATTAGTCAAAACAAAGCACTAAACCCATAGATGCCACAATACTGAGGGACAGGTTAAGAGTAAACAAATGGGAACAGCCTCACAAGTGGAAGTTAAAGATATAGATGAGCCACAGGGATGTCAGGAAGTATTTCTTCAGCCTTGGGATGGCTGGCAAGTCGAATGATTTCGGGGAGGCATTGGAGGGAGAGAACAGTTTTAAGAACAGGTATGACAGGGCCCCACAAGGTTAAGAGTGAATCAGGTAAGCAGTAAGTATAACGACGTGTTATTTGGCGTTTTCTTGGTAGCGTGGTTGAAATGATAAGGCTTCGGAGGCTTCTTACTTTATTTGTATAAAGGTGCGAGTTCACAGGCTGCGTGTCTGTGGCCATGGCCCAGGGCCATGCGCCGTGCGAGTGAGAGACGAGTTAGGCCTGTTGACTGACTGAAGTTTGGGCGCCAAGAGGGCGGGGGGGCAGGGGTGAGGCAGACTCACATGGGTATGCCTACAGGCTTGCCCTCTGGCGGAAACTATGGAAACTAGCATGGCACGAAATATGAACTCAGCTGGCAGACAGCATGGGCTGTCTATGCAGACAGTCAGGCTGTCTACATCGCTCGGTCACGCACCCATGGTCGTCCCGACCATGAATGGCATTAAAGAAAACTCGGGTCTCTCTCTCGCAAGAACAGGTCACAGAACACGAAAGAAAAATACATATATACATAAACATATGGACATAGAAAAAAAAACTTCCTCCAGAGAGTGAAGAAAAAAACGGTGTGCTTCGTGGTCTAAGGCAGTGAGCGTCGATGCAGCACTGCACGCCTTCCTGCGTCTGGATACATACTGCAGTAGTCACAACAGGACAGGACTGGCAAGCGACTCAGGAGGACATTCCTCGACTGGTACTGTCGCTGGAGCTGTCGCTGCTGGCGAGTGTGGAGTGAGTCGTGACAGGGACGACTCGGCGAAACATCTGGAGTCGTAACAGCATACACCTTACTGCAGTGAGTGGGCTAGCAGTCAAAGTGACATCATCTTGTGCAGGCTGCTCACTGAAGCTGTGACACGAGGCTGACAGTCGCCTGCCAACAGGCTTAACTGCGGCTTGGCGAGTGACATCTCTCGACAGTAGAAGTTACAGCAGAGGGCAGTGTAAGCCTGTTGGCAGGCGACTGTCAGCCTCGTGTCACAGCTTCAGTGAGCAGCCTGCACAAAGATGATGTCACTTTGACTGCTAGCCCACTCACTGCAGTAAGGTGTATGCTGTTACGACCTCCAGATGTTTCGCCGAGTCGTCCCTGTCACGACTCACTCCACACTCGCCAGCAGCGACAGTACCAGTCGAGGAATGTCCTCCTGAGTCGCTTGCCAGTCCTGTCCAGTTGTGACTACTGCAGTATGTATCCAGACGCAGGAAGGCGTGCAGTGCTGCATCGACGCTCACTGCCTTAGACCACGAAGCACACCGTTTTTTTCTTCCCTCTCTGGAGGAAGTTTTTTTTTCTATGTCCATATGTTTATGTATATATGTATTTTTCTTTCGTGTTCTGTGACCTGTTCTTGCGAGAGAGAGACCCGAGTTTGGCCTGTTGACTGACTGAAGTTTGGGCGCCAAGAGGGCGGGGGGCAGGGGTGAGGCAGACTCACATGGGTATGCCTACAGGCTTGCCCTCTGGCGGAAACTATGGAAACTAGCATGGCACGAAATATGAACTCAGCTGGCAGACAGCATGGGCTGTCTATGCAGACAGTCAGGCTGTCTACATCGCAGACAGTCAGGCTGTCTACATCAGAGAGGCAGGGCCAGGAGCTAGGATTCAACCCTTGCAACCACATGGGTGAATATATACAAGTATACAAACATGAACAGAGAGGGGAATGGAGAGGGAGTGGAGTGTGATAGTGGTGAGAGGCAATAAGCAGTGCTGGACCAGTGAACTGTCAGCGACCACGTGTGACGCACTTGCACGTGACGTGCGATGCGTGCATGTGTGATGCTTGCATACGTGAGATGCACGCATGCATGCTTGTGCGCATGAGCATGCATCTCAAACGTGATCAGCTGTGACTGACAAGCATCAATGAGAACTCACCAGTGTAATCAGAGTTGAGTGGTACAGTGGTGGTTCTGCTGCCTATCATCACCACACCAAGTCCCACTTCATTACAATAAATTCTCAACTTACAAACACATTGGGGACCTCCTGAATAGTATAACATTCATACTACAGGAAGCCCCCAACGTGTTCTTACGAACATGTTGGGGAGACTTTCTGAATTGTGTAGTATAATATATAATATTATACACAATGATATTCTCAACATGTTTAAGTTGAAGACTTACTGCACTCTTCAACCACACTCCATTATGGTGACCACTACACACACAACACATGCAAGGGATACATTCAGAGGTTTCCCTCTTTGCAGACGATGTGAAGCTAACGTGAAAAATTAAATTGGACGAGGATCAGGTAGAACTACAAAGGGATCTGGACAGGCTGCAAGCCTGGTCCAGCAACTGGCTCCTGGAGTTCAA
Organism: Cherax destructor; assembly: GCA_009830355.1. Taxonomy (NCBI): domain Eukaryota; kingdom Metazoa; phylum Arthropoda; class Malacostraca; order Decapoda; family Parastacidae; genus Cherax; species Cherax destructor. The sequence continues at coordinate 6,537 of WNWK01017114.1, forward strand.
CCCCACCAAGTGCAAAGTCATGATCAGGGAAGGAGATAGAGTACAGGGCAGGGGGCCCAGACTGCAAACCTCACTCGACGAAAAGGATCTTGGGCGAGTATAATACTGAGCACATCTTCTGAGGCACACATCAACTTAACTGCTGCAGCATATGGGCACCTGGCAAACCTAAGAATAGCATTTCAACACCTTGGTAAGGAATCATTCAAGACACTGTACACTGTGTATGTCAGGCCTACATTGGAGTATGCAGCACCAGTTTGGAACCCACACCTGGTCAAACATGTCAAGAAATTGGAGAAAGTTCAAGGGTTTGCAACAAGACTAGTCCTGGAACTAAGGGACATGTCCTACGAGGAGAGGTTAAGGAAAATCGACCTGACGACACTGGAGGACAGGAGAGAGAGAGAGAGAGAGAGAGGGGGATATGATAACGACATAAAATACTGAGAGGAATTGACAAGGTGGATAGGGACAGGATGTTTCAGAGATGGGACACAGCAGCAATTGGAAGTCAATGACTCAGTTGAGTCACAGGGATGTTAGGAAGTATTTCTTCAGTCAAAGTGGAACAATCTGGAGTGATGTAGTGGAGGCAGAATCCATACATAGCTTTAAGAAGAGGATTGATAAAGCTCATGGAGCAGGGAGTGTGTGGACCTACTAGCAACCAGTGAAGAGGCGGGGCCAGGAGATGTGACTCGACCCCTACAACCACATATAGGCGAGTGTACACACACACAACTTAAACATTAAAAAGCTAGTGTTTTTACACACTAGCAAACAGTGATAAAGGCAGCAGCATTATAGCTGACAAGACTCACAGCATCAATATCATTGACGGCATCGTCCTCCTCCTCAGAGTAGTCGTCAAACTCAATGTCGTCATCCATACCGTCCTCCACGAAGGTGGCGTTCTCATTCACCTTCACTGTAACAATAACAATTATAACAATAACAACAATTATAACTAAAATACAATGACAATAATAGTAATAGCAATAACGGAACAACAGTCAATATTTCCAGTAAGAATAATGGAATAAGCCAATACTTCTGGTAAGACTCAATGGAACAATAGTCAATATTTTTATTAAGACTATTAAACCTTCCAGGGGTCCAGACCTCTGATCAGAAATATTTTCTCAGGGGGGGCTAAAAATACCCCCCCCCCCCAAAAAATTATTATGAAATGTAGAAAATGTTTTTGTGAAGGTACAAAAATTTGATGGAAAACTTACGGTATTAAGCTGGTACAAAGTTAGCAGTCTAGGCGATATTTACGCACCGGTGTAAATAGGGCCCATTTTGAGACCTTTTTCGAGCCAATTCCACAGTTTCATTCGACCAAATTCTTAGCTATTTCACTAGTATATCTTCCATTCTATCAACCGAGTACGAGAAACCGTTCATTCAACTACCCAATAAAGTGGTCAAAATTCGGTAATTTGGCCAATTTCACACAAAATTAAAAAATGCCAATTTCAAAATAAACAATGTAAACATTGCTGACACTAAAACAACATTTCCTCTGTACATTAGTCAGGTCTCTCCTCTATTACACTTGCTTTCCAGTTTAAATTCTTATTCACACAAAAACAAAAGATTTACAGTGGTACCCCGAGTTTCGAACTGCTCCCAACTCGACCAATTATGTAAGTATATTATTGTAAGTGCTTTAGTAAATGTATTTTTGGGGGTCTGAAACGGACTAAACTAATTTACATTATTCCTTATGGGAACAAATTCGTTCGGTAACGGCACTTGAACAGAATTCTGGAACAAAGAAAGTTTGAAACTCGGGGTACCACTGTACTCTTTCTTGGATAATAAAATATAACCAGAATAATTGTTCATGGTTTCCAGTGTCCCGATAATTGAATCAGAACTATTAAAAACCCATAAACCAGATTGGGGGTCATAGGGGAAGGGAAGTACCTATCAACAGGAAAATCTATATTATTATTATAATAAAAAGAAGAGCTAAACCACAAGAGTTATACAGCAGGAAAATCTATAAAAATTGAATATTTCTGCTACTTTCAGCTCAATTTCACATTGCTTACAGTCCTGGAATCAGCCAAAATTGCTATTTTTGTAGTTATGTCTTTTGACACTTATGGGAATCTTTAATGAGGAAACATTTCACCACACAGTGGCTTCATCAGTCCAATACAAAGCAGAGAGGGGTAAGGAGAGTTGTTTGAGGTAATCAGTCCCTCGGCCTGGAATCTGTGTTTAGTCCATCATTCTTGTAGAAAGTACAGCATAGGGCCATAGAAGTGGTTTATATAGTCAGGTGAGTGGAAGCAGGAGGTGGAGGGATCAGAGTGGAACCATCCACTAGTGTAAGTAGGTCATCATCCAAAGGTTGGACAAGTATTGAAGAATTCCTTGTATCAAGTTCCCATGATGTTGCAGTGTCTGACACATGTTTGAAAACCCACAGGGTGAAGATTGAGACACTTATCCAACGTATGGGAATCTTTATTAAGGAAATGTTTTGCCACACAGTGGCTTCTTCAGTCCAATACAAAGAGGGGGGTAAGGAGAGGTGGACTTTGAGGTAACGAGTCCCTCAGCCTGGAATCTGTGTTCAGTCCATCACTCTCGACTCATCTGTCTACAGTATACAAGCCACTTCTCCAACCATATGCTGTACTTTCCTCGAGTGATGGACTAAACACATCAATTCCAGGCTGAGGGACTGATTACCTCAAACTACTCCTCTCCTTACCCCTTTCTGCTTTGTATTGGACTGATGAAGCCACTGTGTGGTGAAACATTTCCTTAATAAAGATTCCCATATATTACATAAGTGTCTCAATATTCAACTTATCAGTTTTCAGAACCATTTATCACAAGTTTGTCTTTCATTTCATCAAATGACACCAAGAAACAGCCAATAAAACCACAAAAACCACCTGAGTTTTGTGCTAAATTGGCCAAATAATAAATTTCTGATCACTTTATAGGGTAGTTGGTAGTTGAATGGATGGTTTCTTGTGCTCAAGTCAATAAAACAGAAGGCATACTAGTGAAATAGCTAAGAATTTGGTCAACTGGAACAATGGAATTTACCTAAAAAAAAGGCTCAAAGTGGGCAAAATTGTTGATGCATAAATATCACCGAGAATGCTAACTTCGCACAAGCATAATTCGTGAGTTTTCTATCACATTTTGTACTTTTGGTGTCATAACCATTGGTAAAACATTCTCTATCATTTCATAAGAATTTTTTTTTTTTTAATTTCTTGGACCCTGAGAGCAATTTTCAGATCAGGGGTCTGGATCCTGGGAGGATTAATGAGGTATACCTATACAGTGGACCCCCGAGTTTCGTAAACCCCGGAAATCGTACAATTATGTAAGTATAATATTGTAAGTGCTTGTGGAAGTGTATTTTTGGGGGTCTGAAATAGACTAACCTACGTGACATTTTTCCTTAAGGGAGTAAATTCGTTTGGTAATGGCGCTTGAGCAGACTTCAGGAGTGAAGTTTTTACGAAACTCGGGGGTCCACTGTACTTGTAAGATGCTTATTACTACTACAACTGGCATACACCAACTCTGGATCATATATCCTTCGTTACTGTGTGTTTTAACCACACCAAGTCACCGTGGACCCTAAGGTAAGAAGTAAACACACCGTTTCTCCAACGATCAAGCATTCAGCGCCCCGTTGAACTACTGTGGCTTTCCTCAATCATCTCTACTATCATCAAGCAAAAATTAATAAATTAAAGTGGCTGATGAATTTAAGGTGGAGACGTTACCAGAGAAACGGAAGTAGTAATTGAGAGACTAAGAGATGAAGGTAGGTACAGTAACTTAAGTTGTACCTGACTGTTCAAGATACAGTGAAACTTGCTCTTCCCAGATCTTGTGACCAATTTCCACAGGCATATTGGGGTACAAGGTACCTCAGTTGGAGGTACAACCTGTCTTGTGGAATGCATTATTTGTGGTACAATTTACCAGTTTGGAGGTACAATCTGTCTCGTAGAACATTATTATTTGTGTTATGATTTACGATAGTTTGGAGGTACAATCCATCTGGAACTATTATTTGTGTTATGATTTACGATAGTTAGGAGGTACAATCCATCGAGAACTATTATTTGTGTTATGATTTATGATGGTTTGGAGGTACAATCCATCTGGAACTATTATTGTGTAATGATTTACGATAGTTTGGAGGTACAATCCATCTGGAACTATTATTTGTATTATGATTTACGATAGTTTGGAAGTACAATCCATCTTCTGGAACATTATCTGTGGTACAATCAGTCTTCTGGAACACATTATGGTAACAAGGGACCAGTATGTCTGGTAACAGAGCCTACACAAGTCAACATTTCTGACAATACAAACTCAAAACACAGCAGCCAAATTCACAGCAACAACCACCGATAAATTTTAAACCTGATGGCTGTCCCCTGCTGAGGCAGGGCCACCTAAAACACCTATAGATTTTAAACCCGATGGCCAACTACCTACAGAAACAGGGCCACTGAAAGAAGAAAGGCATGTTCACCATCTTTCACCCAACGGACATTCCACCGATCACCAAAGGAGCATAGGCTTACCAGACTCTGGGATCTCGCCGTAAGATTTCAGGTTGCGAGCCTCGTCGGCGTTGTATTTGAGGATGACGTCGGCCTTTTTGTCCTGGTAGTCACGAAGGCCTAGGAGAATGATGTCGCCTTGGTTGATCCAAACCTGAAAGATTCAAAATAGTACAGGCTGGGCTCTCAGCCTTCCAGCTGGGCTCACAGCCTATCACCGGGGCTCACAGCCTACCACACTTGGGCTCAACAACACTCGTACAAAGTTTAGAAAAAAAAAATCGCAGTGTCAAATGGGGGTCACCACCCCCCAAGGAGGGCTAGGGGCGTCTACAGCCCCCTCAAAAGCCCCACAAACTAACAGCTTTAAAACTAGTCCCCTAGAACCTGGTTACAAGCAGACAGCCCCCTAGTACATAAATGAAGGGGCCGCTCCCTAACGTTAAACTTCCCTTGGAAATTCTCAGAAGTCCCTACAGCTTACTAAGCCTCTAATATGACAATCCTGGGTTACCCTGGCTCGCTACCAACCAACCCTGGGCTACCCTGGCTCGCTACCAACCAACCCTGGGCTACCCTGGCTCGCTACCAACCAACCCTGGGCTACCCTGGCTCGCTACCAACCAACCCTGGGCTACCCTGGCTCGCTACCAACCAACCTGGGCTACCCTGGCTCGCTACCAACCAACCCTGGGCTCCTGGCTCAAGCTGACCAACCAACCCTGGGCTACCCTGGCTCGCTACCAACCAACCCTGGGTTACCCTGGCTCGCTACCAACCAACCCTGGGTTACCCTGGCTCGCTACCAACCAACCCTGAGTTACCCTGGCTCGCTACCAACCAACCCTGGGTTAGCCTGGCTCGCTACCAACCAACCCTGGGTTAGCCTGGCTTGCCAGTAACCAACCCTGGGTTACCCTGGCTTGCCAGTAACCAACCCTGGGTTACCCTGGCTAGCTACCAACCAACCCTGGGCTACCCTGGCTCGCTAACAACCAAACCTGGGCTACCCTGGCTCGCTACCAACCAACCCTGGGCTACCCTGGCTCGCTACCAACCAACCCTGGGCTACCCTGGCTCGCTACCAACCAACCCTGGGCTACCCTAGCTCGCTACCAACCAACCCTGGGCTACCCTGGCTCGCTACCAACCAACCCTGGGCTACCCTGGCTCGCTACCAACCAACCCTGGCTCGCTACCAACCAACCCTGGGCTACCCTGGCTCGCTACCAACCAACCCTGGGCTACCCTGGCTCGCTACCAACCAACCCTGGGCTACCCTGGCTCGTTACCAACCAACCCTAGGCTACCCTGGCTCGCTACCAACCAACCCTGGGCTACCCTGGCTCGCTACCAACCAACCCTGGGCTACCCTGGCTCGCTACCAACCAACCCTGGGCTACCCTGGCTCGCTACCAACCAACCCTGGGCTACCCTGGCTCGCTACCAACCAACCCTGGGCTACCCTGGCTCGCTACCAACCAACCCTGGGCTACCCTGGCTTGCCAGTAACCAACCCTGGGTTACCCTGGCTTGCCAGTAACCAACCCTGGGTTACCCTGGCTTGCCAGTAACCAACCCTGGGTTACCCTGGCTTGCCAGTAACCAACCCTGGGTTACCCTGGCTAGCTACCAACCAACCCTGGGATACCCTGGCTCGCTAACAACCAACCCTGGGCTACCCTGGCTCACTAACCACCAACCCTGGGCTACCCTGGCTTACTAAGCCACCAGTAAGACTCACCTTCTTACGTAGCTTGCCTCTAATATGACAGAGTCGCTTCATACCGTCTGTAAAACACAGAGCTTCCAGTCTGCCATTACCCAGCATTTTCGTCACCTGAAAATTATCAACAATTTCAGCGAATCACCGAAGCCCAATATAACCATCCTAATGTGATTTGTGTGAATTATTAGGTTTAAACGATTTGTGTGAATTTAAACTGTGTGAATTTAGATAATTTGTGCAAATTTTAAAATGATTATTAAATTCTAATAAATTCTTTAAATTATAATGAATGATGTAAATAAACCTTGTGAAATATGTAAATAATTCTAGTTTAATAATTCATTTAATAATTTGTTAAATTCATAGTTAAACAATTGTAGTTAATCATTACATATAAATAATTATAATTGTTACATAAATAATTCTAGTCATTTGTTTAAATAATTGAAGAAGAGATGTTGAAGTATTGTGCTCACATTGACCAAGATAACTTATATACACCTTTGATATACCTTCGAAGAGTTTCGAGACAATAGTAAATGACCAAGGCAGGTGAAATTGTTCACCTGTCAGTGTGTTTGTGACTATTTGATTATTTCAGTACCTAATATCAGTGTCTGAACAAAGATTGGCTATGAAATCACAAGAACTATTATAAATTGTAATTATCAGAACATAAAAATTATATAAATTTAAAAAAAAAAAAAAAAAAAGGTATATCGGCTACACTTCAGCAAGAGGCAGGACTCCATGTTGCCGTTAGGTGAGCATCCAGCGTCAACTTCGCGGTCTTATATCTCAGTAAGTACTGATCCTAAAAAAAAATTTTTTTTTTTGGTCTTATTACACAGAAAATTGCCATATTTAAAAATAAAAGATTTTTTTTTCTCAAAATATTTGGAGCGCTGGGCGAGTGAACGTAGATCTACGTTTGGACAGTTTAACCCTTTGACTGTTTCGGTCATATATATACGTCTTACGAGCCAATGTTTCGGACGTATTAATACGCCTAAATTCTAGCGGCCTCAAATCAAGCAGGAGAAAGCTGGTAGGCCCACATGTGAGAGAATGGGTCTGTGTGGTCAGTGTGCTCAGTATAAAAAAAATCGGGCAGCCACTGGTGCATTGTGGGAACACCATTTCAGTAGCCCTTGTTCAGCATGCCTAGCGGTAAGAATTATTTGACTCCTTGGCGCATCTGGGACATTTCTCTTCCTCAATGATAGCTCTAACACAGATGGAAGTGTCTCTGAAGATAAATTTCATGGTTTTGAGGAGTTTGTGACAGAAAGCAATGCCCAGGATAACAGAAGGAAGGAAGGAAGAAAGAAAGAGAAAGGAAGGAAGAGATGAGAGGAAGGAACAAAAGAAAGAAAGAAAGGAAGGAAGAAATAAAGGAAGGAATGAAGGAAGAAAGGAAGGCAGGAAGGAAGGCAGGAAGGAAGAGATGAGAGGAAGGAAAAAAGGAAATATGTAAGAAAGGAAGGCAGAAAGAAAGGAAGGAATGAAGGAAGAAAGGAAGCTAGGAAGGTAGGTATGAAGGAAAGGAATCAGGTTGTGGAGAAGACGACATGGGTCCCCTTTTGTGTTGACAGGTTGACAGGCAGTGTGGGGGTGGTGAGTAATGGTATAATATGTCATTTTGACAGCTGCCTTACCCTGACTCAGCAAATTTAGATGTCCACACACACACACACACATAGCTTGGAGCTTTGAAGTGCTAATTGCAGTTGATGGAAAGTGTCCAGTCATTATATATGTGTATATATATTATAGAACAATAGTAATAAAAAAATTTTTTATTGTTGGTTGGTGTAAACAAGTTTTGTAAACAATATAATGATACTAATGTTTGTGCGATTATTGTGTTGCATACAATGAGTGTATATATATACATTGCACCTTACTTTGGTCTCACAGGCCACATAAGTAAAAAAATAAAATAGTGAAAAAAAAAACAAGAAACCTACGAAAGGAAGTAAACCAAAGTTTACCGGTGAGCGGTATTTGCGGCTGTTGCCATACGCGGCTCATTTTTTGCCAACTTTACGCCTCTATATCTCGGTAAATACTGACCGCAAATTTTTTTTGGGGGGATTTAAACAATCAGAAAAATAATCTTAACATTTTGATAAGAAAAAATAATATTTTTTTTTTAATATTTCCCGACATAGAATGACAGTTTCAGAGTGGGGCCTCCGACAGTCAAAGGGTTAAGGGTTAAATGGTAAGGGGTAATACAAATTTCTTTTGTGTACCCAGCAAGCGTAATCATATACAGTCCACAACTTTAATTTACCAGAGTGGCTGGTTTTAATTAAATATTGTAATTATTAATTTAATGTCAGGTCTAATTTTTTGCAAGAGTGATAGGGAGTGGGCATCGAGGGAGTGACGGTTTGGCGACCTGCTGTGACTAAGTCCCACTTACCTCACCCAAATTACTTGCAGGTAATAATTCAGATACGTAATGCCCTGTAAACCTCCTGTAGGTAATTTGCTCACATAATAACTCATACACACAGTACTAGGGTAGTATGTACTTCACTAGGGTAGTATGTAATTCACTAGGGTAGTATGTACTTCACTAGGGTAGTATGTACTTCACTAGGGTAGTATGTACTTCACTAGGGTATGACTCACTAGGTAGTGTACTTCCCTAGGAGTAGTACTCTAGTGATGACTTCCCTAGGGTAGTATGTACTTCCCTAGGGTAGTATGTACTTCCCTAGGGTAGTATGTACTTCCCTAGGGTAGTATGTACTACACTAGGGTAGTATGTACTACACTAGGGTAGTATGTACTACACTAGGGTAGTATGTACTACACTAGGGTAGTATGTACTACACTAGGGTAGTATGTATTACACTAGGGTGGTATGTACTACACTAGGGTAGTATGTACTACACTAGGGTAGTATGTACTACACTAGGGTAGTATGTACTACACTAGGGTAGTATGTACTTCACTAGGGTAGTATATATACTACACTAGGGTATATACCAGTAGTAGTATCACTAACCTGGGCATATTCTTGACCTTCCTCCTTGAAGATCAGTTCTCTCTTCTCAGCCTCGTTCTCGTTCTTACCTCGCCGCCTGTTCTTACCTCCCTTTCCTGTACATCAATCTTATATTAATACTAGCAGTAGCAGTAGTAATAGTAGTAGTATCAGTAGTAGTAATATAAATTAGTTATATTATTAGTAATAATAATATTATTATTGATAGTAATAGTAATAATATGTAGTACTATAATAATAGTATCAGTAATAATGGTGGGTGCGATGACCCAGGCAGCAGCAGCAACAACGGCTGCTCCTATATCTTTGCCGTCCCCTGGGCCGATCCAAGCTCCAGTGATGGCTTAATTGCAAGTACTGCTGCAACAACATACAAGGAACTTATAGTGACAAGAAAACTGATGGTGACGACAACGAAATGGACCAAATATGACCAAAGGAGGACAACCGGCATCCAATTACTATACCAGACTTGCTACCAGACAAACGATGTTGTCAACTACACTGAAGTAATTGACCTCCATATCAACTGCACCAATGTTCAATGGGAAGACAACATAGGAGAAAACCTAACAACAAAACTCCAAGGAAACTGACAGGTCTGTAGTGACGTTTTTTTCCCTCAGTGCCAAATGAGGATAGGAAGTGAACATATAAACATGGCTGACTGGCCTTCAAACACCAGCTGCTTCCAGACGTACAACTAGCGAAGCGACGTTCTCAACTAGTATACTGACAGTAGCTCTACTGTGTAGCACCGATACTGGCTGAACCTCTCTACTGTGTAGCACCAGTCACTGGTTGAACTTCTCTACGGTGTAGCACAGTCACTGGTTGAACCTCTCTACGGTGTAGCACAGTCACTGGTTGAACCTCTCTACGGTGTAGCACAGTCACTGGTTGAACCTCTCTACGGTGTAGCACCTGTCACTGATTGAACCTCTCTACTGTGTAGCACCGTCACTGGCTGAACCTCTCTACTGTGTAGCACCATTCACTGGCTGAACCTTTCTATGTAGCATAGTCACTGGTTGAACCTGTCTACTGTGTAGCATAGTCACTGGTTGAACCTCTCTACTGTATAGCACCAGTCACTGGTTGAACCTCTCTACTGTGTCTACCTGTAGCACCAGTCAATGGCTGAATATAAGCTCATTTGTGTAGTAAGATGAACATTGGTGGTACTTTTGAGTGCAGCACCGCAGCTTCGTGGCTGCTGATCTTCAACTTCCTGCTTCATCTCATCTCAAAATCCTATGTTTTTGCAGATGATTGTTAGCTGACATTTATTTCCCCTCAAGGGAGGTTCCTTGATGCTGGTGAGGGGCTCTTGATCTAGGGAATTGGATCTGTGCTCTAGTTCCCTGAATTGAGCCTGAATGTCTTCCACTAACCATGCCACATATAAACTAAATAATGTAGATCTTAATACTACTGACTCCAAAAAGGATTTAGGAGTTCTGGTTAGCAGTAATCTAAAACCAAGACAGCAGTGCATAAGTGTTCGCAATAAAGCAAACAGAATCCTTTGCTTCATATCAAGAAGCATAAATAATAGGAGTCCTCAGGTTCTTCTTCAAATCTATATATCCTTGGTTAGGCCTCATCTAGATTATGCTGCACAGTTTTGGTCACCGTATTACAGAATGGATATAAATGCTCTGGAAAACGTACAAAGGAGGATGACTAAGTTGATTCCATGTATAAGAAATCTTCCCTATGAGGATAGACTGAGGGCCCTGAATCTGCACTCTCTAGAAAGGCGTAGAATTAGGAGGGATATGATTGAGGTGTATAAATGGAAAACAGGAATAAATAAAGGTGATGTAAATAGCGTGCTAAAAATATCTAGTATTGACAGGACTCGTCGCAATGGCTTTAAGTTGGATAAATTCAGATTCAGGAAGGATATAGGAAAGCATTGGTTTGGTAATAGAGTTGTCGATGAGTGGAAAACTCCCGAGTACAGTTATAGAGGCTGAAACGTTGTGTAGTTTTAAAAATAGGCTAGATAAATATATGAGTGGGTGCGGGTGGGTGTGAGTTGGACCTGACTAGTTTGTGCTACTAGGTCAGATGCCGTGCTCCTTCCTTAAGTGAATGTAACCTGACCTGGCTGGGTCGGGGCATTGGCTTAAGCCGGTGGGAGACTTGGACCTGCCTCGCATGGGCCAGTAGGCCTGCTGCAGTGTTCCTTCTTTCTTATGTTCTTTCTTATGTCAACTGCACCAGTGTTAATGGGAAGGAAACACAGGAAACACTGCTAAATCTACAAAAAAAACTCCAAGGAAACGGTCAGGTTGAAGGGGTGGTTCTTACCCTCAGTGCCAAATCACAGGAAGGAAGTGAACAGCCAAGGACATTTTTTCAGTAGCTGACCTCCATATCAACTGACCAGTGTAGAATGGGAGAGAAACATGGGAGAAAATGCTAAATCTACAAAACAAGTTCCAAGGAAACTGTCAGGTTGTAGTGGCCATTTTTTCCCTCAGTGCTTTTAAAAATGGCTGAAACATGAGCTCTATGGTCAGGATCAGTCAACAACACGACACAGCCCCGCTAAATGGGATTGATGAGGCTTTGGACGGATAACGCCATTGATTAAAACTTTTTTATTTTGCCAGGATGGAAATGAGTTAGAAGTGTGATAGGTAAAGCTGGACTGTGAAGTGAGGAGTGAAGGGAGTTTGTGAAGGGGATAAGTGAGGGGGTTTAGTGGGTTTGTGAAGATAATAGGAAATCTACTAGTAATCTGTGGTGATTGCTCGAGTAGCTACTAGGCCATTGCTAGGTGATTGATAGCGATCAGTGTTTTTTTTTTTTAAAAGGAAGAAAATTTTTGTTGTGAAATGATAAAAAGAATGAAGAGTGAACATGGCTGGTGTTAGAGGGGTACAGGCTGCCATAATTATATTTACCTTTCTCCTGCAATTCTCTGAAGAAGGAAATCAGTCATGGGGACCGGAAAAGGCAAATGGGGTAATAGCATCCTGGACAGTGAAAGCCCAAAAGTTGCCATCCTACCAGAAACGTAAATGTCACTATCGCTGCAAGGTATGGCAACACCGCATACCCAAACAAACAGTACCGCACTGCTCTTATAGCGGCGCTACTAAATGTCGATATATAAACTAATCCAGGACCTCAAACTATGGTACATCTACAGATAAGTGACGGTGACAATGACGGTCTAGCAGCTAGGAATGATAACCTTAACTGTATAGGCAATGCATACATAGGTCAATGTGAGGCAATAGAACCATTCTTATCTCAGACACCACCAGACACATGTATACACTGTACTAAGGTACAAAAGAACAGTAAATATACCATATGTAAAATGTGTACAGCAATAAAGGAATGGAACAGACTGCCTGCACATGTCAAAGCCAGTCATAGCATGAACCAGTTCAAGAAGAGAGCCAAAAGATACCTAATGAATGTAGCGACAGAAAGGCAGGAGAATGATTTTTTATGTTTTTAGCTAACACACATGTAAATATAAATAACGCAATTTACCTTATTCCTAGTATATCTCCTTTATAGTATAATAATATCTTTATAGTATATTTTTTTTTTTTCAACAAGTCGGCCGTCTCCCACCGAGGCAGGGTGACCCCAAAAAGAAAATACTTTCATCATTCAACACTTTCACCTCACTCATACATAATCACTGTCTTTGCAGAGGCGCTCAGATACAACAGTTGAGAATAAGTCCCTCCCAACTGTCACTATCCCAGACCCCTCCTTTAAAGTGCAGGCATTGTACTTCCCATTTCCAGGACTCAAGTCCAACTAAATCAATTAACTGGTTTTCCTGAATCCCTTCACAAAATATTACCCTGCTCACACTCCAACAGCTCATCAGTTCCCAAAAACCATTCGTCTCCATTCACTCCTATCTAACATGCTCACACATGCTTGCTGGAAGTCCAAGCCCCTCGCCCACAAAACCTCCTTTACCCCCTCCCTCCAACCTTTTCGAGGACGACCCCTACCCCGCCTTCCTTCCCCTGCAGATTTATATGCTCTCCAAGTCATTCTACTTTGATCCATTCTCTCTAAATGACCAAACCACCTCAACAACCCCTCTTCAGCCCTCTGACAAATACTTTTATTAACTCCACACCTCCTAATTTCCACACTCCGAATTTTCTGCATAATATTTACACCACAGAGGTATGATAAAGCTCATGGCGCAGGGAGAGTGACCCAGTAGCGGCCAGTGAAGAGGCGGGGGCCAGGAGCTTTGACTTGACCCCTGCAACCACAACTAGCTGAGTACAACTAGGTGAGTACAACTAGGCGAGTACACATTGCCCTTAGACAGAACATCTCCACTGCCTCCAGCCTCCTCCTCGCTGCAGCATTTGCAACCCATGCTTCACACCCATATAAGAGTGTTGGTACCATTATACTTTCATACATTCTCACTTTGCCTCCATGGATAACATATTTTGTCTCCACAGATACCTCAATGCACCACTCACCTTTTTTCCTTCATCAATTCTATGGTTAACCTCATCCTTCATAAACCCATCCGCTGACAAGTCAACTCCCAAATATCTGAAAACATTTACTTCTTCCATAATCCCTCTCTCCAATGTGATATCCAATTTTTCTTTATTTAAATCGTTTGATACCCTCATCACCTTACTCTTATCTATGTTCACGTTCAACTTTCTTCCTTTAATAATATCTTTATAGTATAATAATAAGGTATTAACCCTTTGAGGTTTCGGCCGTACTAGTATGGCTTACGCCCCAGGGTTTTGGTCGTACTAGTACGCCTAAATTCTAGCACCCTCAAATCAAGTAGAAACAGGCTGGTAGGCCTAGATGTGAGAGAATGGGTCTGTGCGGTCAGTGTGCGCAGTATAAAAAAAATCCTGCACCACACAGTGCATAATGAGGGAAAAAAAAATTCTGACTGTTTTTGGTTTAAAACAGCGACTTTGCAGTCTATTTTCGTATGGTATTTATGCTTGTATTCTCGTTTTCTTTGTCTCATTTGATAGAATGGATGATATATTACAGAAATAGAGATAATTTTGACTGGTTTCACGATGAAAAGTACCTTGAAACTGAGCGCAAAGTAGCGAAAATGTTCGATTTTGTCCGATGTTCAAGAGTAAACAAATCACACCATGCGTCCAATACACATCAACTGGCAAGTCTAATATTCTTGCACAAATGCGCTGATATTATTTATACCATTTTTACAATGATGCAGTTGTATACATAACAGTAAATCTTCTATTTTTTGTGAGAATAAAAATTAAAAATAGAAAGCAAAAGTAATGTAAGAGGGGCCTGGAGACGTGACTAATGAACAGAGATGATGTTATTTTAGTGCCAGGAATGTCTGCCTTGTTTATTCTTGACCATATTTTGAAATTGGCATCGTTTGAAATTTGTGTGAAATTGGCCAAATTACCATTTTCTGACCACTATTTTGGGTAGTTGAAATTGATAAATTGGCGGTTTCTTGTACTCAATTGATAGAAGAAATGGAGTTCTAGCGAAATAGCTATAATTTTATTAGACTGAAACATTGGAATTTGCCGAAAATAGGGCTCAAAGTGGGCGAAATCGCCGATGCGTAAATGTCATCGATACCGCTAACTTCGCGAAAGCATAATTCCTTTAGTTTTCGATCAAATTTCATAATTTTTGTGGCGTTATGATCGGAAAAAAATTCTCTATCATTTGATATGATTTTTTTTTTTTTAAATTCTTGGACACTGAGAACGAGTTTCGGAGAGGGTCCTTGGACCCTGAAAGGGTTAAAAGGACCAAAATGAAAATAAGTCACTGATTTTTTTTGGGTTATCCTAGGTTCTCTGCACATATGCTGCTATGTATGATAATCTATGTAACTGTATTTGTGTATACCTGAATAAACTTACTTACTTATTAGTAATAATAATAGTATTATTAGTAATAATAATAGTATTATTAGTAATAATAATAGTATTATTAGTAATAATAGTATTAGTAATAATAGTATTATTAGTAATATAGTATTAGTAACAATAATAGTATTAGTAACAATAATAGTATTAGTAACAATAATAGTATTAGTAACAATAATAGTATTAGTAACAATAATAGTATTAGTAACAATAATAGTATTAGTATCAATAATAGTATTAGTAACAATAATAGTATTAGTAACAATAATAGTATTAGTAATAATAATAGTATTAGTAATAATAATAGTATTAGTAATAATAATAGTATTAGTAACAATAATAGTATTAGTAACAATAATAGTATTAGTAACAATAATAGTATTAGTAACAATAATAGTATTAGTAACAATAATAGTATTAGTAACAATAATAGTATTAGTAACAATAATAGTATTAGTAACAATAATAGTATTAGTAACAATAATAGTATTAGTATGAATAATAGTATTAGTATCAATAATAGTATTAGTATGAATAATAGTATTAGTATCAATAATACTATTAGTATGAATAATAGTATTAGTATCAATAATATTATTAGTAACAATAATAGTATTAGTAACAATAATAGTATTAGTAACAATAATAGTATTAGTAACAATAATAGTATTAGTATGAATAATAGTATTAGTATGAATAATAGTATTAGTATGAATAATAGTATTAGTATGAATAATAGTATTAGTATCAATAATAGTATTAGTATCAATAATAGTATTAGTATCAATAATAGTATTAGTATCAATAATAGTATTAGTAATAATAATAGTATTAGTAACAATAATAGTATTAGTATGAATAATAGTATTAGTATCAATAATAGTATTAGTATGAATAATAGTATTAGTATCAATAATAGTATTAGTATCAATAATAGTATCATTCGCTGCTCAGCCTTGGCTGGGGCAGGTACTGGGGCTGCTCTCTCGTTGTGCTGTGACGCTTGTACCTTCATAGCAGAATGGCAGTACAGTATCGTCGACGAGTGAACACTGTATGCATTGAGTTGCTACGAGGAGCTATATACCAGTCCAACGCATCTGTACTTCTACCTGCTATAATCCGTGACAAATACAGCATTGATAATCAAGATATCTATGGAGTGGCGCTCAACGGTAGCACGAGAATCTTTGTCAAGCTGACAACTGGCCAAGTATATGACGAGCTTGTTGATAAATTCGAGGACAAGAGCTTACAAATTAACACGTCAGTGGTGGTGAGGATGAAAGATGTCTCTCAGCAATACATATGGATTAAAGTTCGCAATTTGCCATTTGAGGCGCAGGAAAGTGATGTGAGGGACGCATTTAAGCATTATGGCGTCATACATGCAGCAGTTATGGGACGATGGAATGATGGACAGTATGAGGGTGTGCCAGAGGGGACATAGTCTCAAAATGACTTTAAGAAGACCTATACCCTCGTACATTGTGTTACATGAATTTCGAACGCAAGTATATGTAACATATGCTGGGCAGAGGAGGACATGTCGCATTTGTGACTCTTATGAGCACATGGCGCGGATTGTGACAGACGACAAGGACGGCGACCGAATGTGGAGAGAGGAAGGAGGAAGGTATGGAAGCACTACTGAAACCACAAGAAGAGGAGAGTGTGGGAGAGACGACAAAGTGGAGTGATATCGTGAAGGAGACTGTAGACGAGTGTCTCACGTTATCGGTGGGCACGCAGGACACCTTGGGAGCAATTGGTGAGGAGGGTGCCCTTGACTTTGATATAGAAACGGCAATACCTGAACTGGTGAGTGAATTGTTGGATGGTTCTCACAGTCCAACAGTGGAGGGAACAGTGCAGGGAGTGGAGGAGATATTATGTGAGGTGGGAGACTTGGGGGACGACAGTCCTGGTAGAGAGGGTTTTGAGGTGCAGGTGATGATACACAATGAGGACAGGGACTCAGACATGGAGGTGCATACGGATTCTCGGAAGAGATCCATGGCCATGGGGAGGACGACGTCCTTACCCGGCGCAGAGGGTATGTAAAAAGTATCGGTTGACGTTAAGAACAGGAAAGAGGAACAAGCAAAACGGTATGGGGAAGGTAAAGATGTTAGGAATGGGGATAAAAGTAAAGGAACAGGACAAGGTATCATGAAATTGGAAGGGAAGAAAACAGGACGATCCAAGGGAAAACCCCCTTTAATGTTTTCAGGAGTTTAACTTTAAATGTAAATGGAGCTAAAGCAGAGATAAAAAGAAAATGGTTACAGGTAAGTCTTCAAAGATATGCTGTGGATGTAGCTTTCATACAGGAGCATAATTATCGGTATGGGAGGGAATTGACTGTGCCTGGATATAGTGTGTATGCGGGTAGTGAGGGTAGAGTTGTAAGGGTGGATGGCATGTGGGGTGGTGTACGGGTTTCTTTCATTGGGGTGTATCTCCGGCTATTAGTAATAGGAGGGTAAAGGAGATATGTGGGAACCACTTTATTTATTGAGGGATTGCCTGAGGTAGTAGTAATGGGAGGAGACTGGAACTGTATTATAAGGGAGAGGGATGTGGAACCAAAAGGGGGAGGATGTGTTTGAGTGTATTAAGGGATGTGCTTGGGAGTGTGGAGTGGTTGATGTGGTGGGAGGAGGAGGTTTGATTGATTACACTTTTGTCCGACGAGGGTATGCGGCCCGTCTGGATCGAATATATGTTTCCAGGGTAATAAGTGTGGGTGGGGTTCAATGTGTGGATGTAGGATATTCGGACCATAGAGGTGTGTTAGTTGAATTGGATTGGAAGGGTATGGTGAAGTGGTGTGTTGGATATTGGAAATTGAATGTGAAATTAATGGAAGGGGAAGAAGAAGTGTATAATTTTGGGATATGGTGGAAACTATTATGGGAGAAAGGTCGGTTAGAGGAGGACATAGTTGCATGGTGTGTAGACGTAGCGAAACCTGCCATTCAGAAATATTGTAGGGTAAGAGGAAGGGAGGTAGAGCAATGGAAGTATGGGTTGCAAAAGTATTTGGAGGACAATTAGCGGAGTGCTGCACAGGGAGGAATGATAAACAGATGGTGGAAATGAGAAGTATTAAAGATAGGTTACGGGAAATACAAAATGAACGATTTGATGCAATCCGTGTGAGAGGAGGAATGGAAGAGGTGTTGTGGGGGGATAAACCTTCGGCGTGCGTGTTGAGGAAATATAGGAAACGTAGAAATGGTATGTTAATAAACACTTTGGAAGTTCAGGATGAAATCGAGGATATAAAAAGGGGCAAATAATGAAAACAACAGAGGCAATGAGTATGTATGCGAGTGTATGGTTTCGAGAATATTTTAAAGCAAATTTTGGAGTGCATAAGGATGTGAGTAAGCTATTAGATAGTGTTGAATCTGTTGTAACGAAAGAAGATAGGATGGGAATGGGTGGTGCAATAAGTGAAGATGAGATTTTAGAAGCATTAAATGGATGAGTATGCGTAAGTCACCAGGAGTGGATGGATTGCCTAATGACTTTTATGTGGTGAATTGGGAAGCATTAAGGGAATGTGTGGTGCGTTTATTTAATGGTATGAAGGAAAAGGATGCATGGGTGAATCTCAAAGAATAGGAGGGTAGTGTTGATACGTAAGGATGGGGTGGGAGAGACTATTAGGAATTATAGGGCCCTGTCTATGATGTGTGCGGATTATAAGTTGTTTGCGAAAGTGTTGGGGAATAGGATTAAGAGAGTAATTGGTAAAGTAATAGAAAAAGGGCAATATGGTTTTCCCGGCGGTGTATAAATGAGGGTTTGCATAGTATTATTGATTTTATTGATGAAAGTGAGGGGGAGGAGTCTTGGCAGTGGATTGGAGAGCGCGTATGATAGCGTTGATAGGGAAATGTTATGGGGCATTATGAGAAAGCAGGGTTTTGGTGAGGAGATAGTGCGATGGGCAGAATTATTGTATAGTGATGCGAGATTGCGAGTGCAAGTGAATGGGAAGTTAGGTGGTACAGTATGTATGGGTAAAGGCTTGAGGCAGGGTGTCCTTGTCTCAAATGTTATTTGCTTGCTTACAAAATCCGATGTATCAAGTGGTGAATGAAGGGATAGGAACAGGAGGTGGGGAGGTTTGGGGCTGAATAGCGGGTCAAAGATTGTTGGATCGTGGATGACAACTATTTTGGTGAAGTGTGAGGAAGAGCTGGTTAGAGTAAGTGCGGTTTTGGAGGAATTTGGAAAGGCAACAGGAATGAGCATAAATTTGTGTAAGTCTAAGTTGCTTGAGATAGGTGCTTGGGTAGGGGGATGGTTGGTAGAAGGTGTGGTTGGAATGTGGTTGAAAGCTTAAAGATTTGTGGTATCGTGTTTATGGATAGTTATGAGAGAGCGGCAAGTAAATGCAGAGAATGTAATAAGAGGCGCAATGAGAAGGATGGGAGGTTGGAGTGTAGGGGATACGACTATTTTTCAGAGGGTTATTGTGGTAAACACCTTGCTGTATAGTAAAATTTGGCATGTTGCGCATTTATCCAATTTTAAGGGAAGATGTGGTTGGTTTCAGGAGAAAAGTCTTGAGGTACGTATGGGGATATGGGAAACACTGGTTGGGTAAGGATGTGGTGGTGAAGAAAGTGAGATGTGGGGTCTGGGGTTAATTAATTTGGAAATTCGCGTAAGGGAATGTATGTCAAAGGTTGCTATCTGAGAAAAGGGGTCCAATGGGTAAAAGGGTAGATAATGTTATGCGTAATGTGAGGAAGTGGTGGCGGGGAAGGATTTAGTACATTGTGAGGATATGTTGCGCACAATGATGCATGCTAGGAACCCCGAAGAGGATCAAAGTTGCGACATTGGAAAGAGCTGGTGAAGGTAGAGTTGTGGTAGAGGGAATGTCAAATTTTCCCCTGTGTATGATTGGGTAGGTATATGGGGAGGTTTAAAGGGAATGAAATTGAAACCAAGGGTGAAGGAAGTGATGTACAGATTCTTGCACGGAATATTGGCTTCAAATCAGCGTTATTTAGGATGGGAGTGCTGGGGACGCTCGATGTGAATTTTGTGGGGAAGACGACACTGCTTATCATGGGGTGTATTTTTGCGAACATCTGGGGACTATCAGGGAGTGGCTGGCACGGTTAATAAGGATGATGGGTGGGGGAGGGATACAT
The DNA here is from genome assembly GCA_009830355.1 of Cherax destructor. Classification (NCBI taxonomy): domain Eukaryota; kingdom Metazoa; phylum Arthropoda; class Malacostraca; order Decapoda; family Parastacidae; genus Cherax; species Cherax destructor. Next base: position 26,954 of record WNWK01017114.1, read on the forward strand.
CCATTGAAATTCCTGAGTTTAGATATAGGGGGGGTACGAACAGATGTTCGTAGGGGTTTATTGTACATGGCAGTTGATTTTGTAAATACCTCATGGGGAATGAAGGGAATGACTGGACAGGAACGGATAAGGGCCATTGCAGCGAATATGTACCGAACTAAGTGTAGGAATAGGTTAGTATATGGAACAGCATGGACGAGGTGTTTTCAGGATGTGTATGGGGATTTTACGGTACAACAGTTGTTGGATTTACGATGACGGTGTAGGTGAAGAGGGGCTGTTCTTTTGGGGGTGTAAGGTAAGGGTGTATGAACAAAGTTTGTGTTGGCAGTACGGGTGACAACAGGGTACAAAATTTTTTTTGACAGATGACCATAGGTGTTGTATGTGTGGAATGGAATTAGGAACGTTATTAAAAGGGGAAAATTAAAGGTGGTTAAAACTGTGGTGACTCCTGTTTTCTTTGTATTTGATGTTTATGTTTTTTGTTTGCCTGCTTTGCAATTTATGGATTTGGTTGCAGTACTATAATAATCATACCTGTAGTACAGGATACAAGATGTAACAGGGAAAATCTTATGTATGCACTGGTGGATAGAGAGATGCTAAAATTGGCATATATTTGATTGTAATCATATTTGTGTTTCTGGTATGACTATAGCATACTTTCACAGAGGAATGTCACTTTGTATGTAATAGGTAATACTGTTTTGACCTATTTTATTATGGATAAAATAATGTCCGGGGAGTTTATTGTGGTATTGGCTTCAACATAATTGATACGTAGCATGTTGCATTTACATTAATGTATAGTGGTTGATAAAGAAATTAGTAACTGTGTGGGGATTTGCTGGTTCAGACAGTGTATGTCCCAATAAGAATTAGTGAATGTTCTCTGAATAACAGCAAAGGGAAGTAATATGTGTATTAAAGTACCTTGCTGTATTTTTATATTATGTTAAGGTGTGATGCACAGTGTACTGAGATGTCAGTGAGACAGTTATAGTTTGCATGTTTCATCTTGAGGACAGCAATACTGTGGTTTAGGATTACCTGTGCTATTCTTAACTAAATATATTGGTAGTGTGATACCATATAACTGTATATGAAGTCCTTAGTGTTATTTCTGTGTTTTATTTTTATAATTTATTTACTTGTCAGAATGCAGGAGGATGCATAGACAATAATATTACTGGGCAATGTACAGTTATGATTGTACAATTGTGTTTAGGATTCAAAGGGTAGGGTGTGTTATGTATAATTATTTTTAATTTTTTTTTCATCAAAGATTTCGGGGGGGGGAGCTTTATGTTAGGAAGGTCCAAGGGGGGGGGGCATATTAATCGGTGATTGTTCATCGAGGCCTTTGATATGTTGCATGTTCACGAGCGATAGAGTTATGTATTATCCAGGGTTTTTGGAGTTTCATGTTTTGACTAGTGATTGTATTGTTTATAGAGGCACCTTGAGGTAATGGGAAAATTATGATTGTGCTATAGTGTCAAGTGTAATGAGGTGAGGTGCTATGTTGTTTGGCATATGTAAATTATGTTGATAATTATAAGCATTCATATGTTTGGAACGCTCCTATTTATGTAATATGTACATATACCTGTCTCGTAATGTGTACTGTCAGGATTAGAATTAAGGAATATTATTAGAATAACAGCAAAGGGAAGTAATATGTGTATTTAAGTATAATAATGTAATTTTATATACTATTAGGGTGTGGTGTGCAGTGTACTGAGATGTCAGTGAGACACAGTCCTAGTTTGCATGTTTCTTCTTGTGGAGAACATTTGCGTGATTTAGGATTATCTATGTTAATCTTTACTAAATATATGGTAAAGTGATACCATATAATTTTGTATACGTAGTCGTTAGAGTTATTATTGTGATATTTAAAATTTAAATACTTGACAGAATTCAAAAGGATGCATAGAAATAATGGTATCGTGTAATATACAGTTCTGATTGTACAATTTAGTGTATATTTAGGGGGTAGGGTGTGCTATGTATATATATTGTTGGTTTAATCAAAAATTTTCAGAGGGGAGTTTTATGTTAGGAAGGTTGAGGGGAGGGGGGGGTATATTGCATTTGTAAGTTTTAACTAGTGTTTCATAGAGGCACCTTGATGTTATGAGGAAAATGATGATCATGCATTAGTAACAAGTATATTTGTGGCGAGTTTCTATGTTGATTATCATATGTAAATTATGTTGGTAATTATAAGCGTTCATATGTTTCGAACGTTTCCATGTATGTAATATGTACATATACCTGTTTCTTAAATAAAATATAAAAAAAAAAAAATAATAGTATTAGTATCAATAATAGTATTAGTAACAATAATAGTATTAGTAACAATAATAGTATTAGTAACTAATAGTATTAGTAATAATAATAGTATTAGTAATATTAATAGTATTAGTAATAATAATAGTATTAGTAATAATAATAGTACCATTATTAGTAATAATAGTACGTAATAGCATTACAAGTAGAAATATCATTATCATCACTTCATACCAGTCAATTTATAATAATTTATTATACATAATTTTAACCATAATTTATCACTGATAAAAATATATTTTATCAATATAAAAAAAAAATGACATTTCCCTATAACTTTAATTTCCACCTATAATTTCTGGCCCAGATTACGTGTGGTATAATTCCAGTCGCCTGTTATAGCATATTATAGGCCTATGACAACGATATTTATTACAATAAACTAAAACAAAACAAAAAATAACCATTTACGTCTTAAGGATTTTTTTTTCATTTTATTAATTTAATCGGCAATTACTGGAATTATACGCATGAATTATACCTCGGATTATAGGGGTGTGATCCTAGATGGGTTGCTTGCCCTTATTTTTTTGTATTTTGGGGGTATTTTTGGGTATTTTGGGCATTAAATAAGGCGAGGAATTGGGTCGGCCATTAAGAGACAAAAATCCCAATTCGGTCAAATTCTCCCCTTATTATAGCAATTATCCCCGCAAATTATACGTCAAATTATAGAACCATGAGCCTAGAATAATTATGCACCCTTTTTTCGGGAGTAATGGGGTATTTGAAGGCATTTTTGGGCATTAAAACAACCGAGGCGCAGGACTCAGGGTCGGCCATTACCAGACAAAAAAAATCCTAATTTCGTCCATTTTTCCCAAATTATAGCAATTATCCCCGCGAATTATACCTCAAATTATAGAGCCGTCACTGTAGTATAATTACTGACCCTTATTCTTAGGCATGGTGGCGTGTGTGAGGCGTGGTGGGCAGTAAAAGAGGCGAGGAGGAGCAGGTGTTGGCACCAGCTGAGACACCATCAACAAGGACCAACAATTATACAACTCAGAACCTTAACTATAATTCAACTATAATTTAAAAATATAATTGCGTATCCGAAAACATTTATGATTTTTTTAGTTCATTATTTTTTGTATTTGTTTGAAATATGTCTCTTATTTGAAGAGTAAATATTCTTGTAATGAACTTGTGAATTAAAGTATAATTCAGCTATAATTTGAAAATATAATTGCGTATTCAGAAATATCTATGATTTTTAGTGCATTATTTTGTAGTTGTATTCGACAGATATCTTACAGTTTTAAAAATAAATTTACAATAAAGTCAGAATCTAAAGTATAATTAACCTATAATTTGAGAGTATAATTATGTATCTAAGTAATATCTGTAATCTCTTAGTAAATTATTTTATATTTATTCTTAATAAGTCTTTTATTTAAAAAAAATAATAAACTCGGAACATAAACTATAATTTAACTATAATTTAGAGGTATAATTATATATGCCCCTAATGCCATGGCATGCCAGTGGCTCTCCTTGCATTACAGTTTTATAATTGTTTTATAATTGTAACTACCAATAACATTGTACACTTGTAACATGCATTGAAATAAAAATTATTATTATTATTATTATTATTATTATTATGTAATTTTTTATGGTATTGTTTTTAAAAATTATTGTAATTTTTTAATGGAAACATCTAGTTGATAATTCGTCAAAAACCCTCCTATTAAAAATGAAAAGTAGACAGATTGAATTAAATTATGTATATTTAATGCATACAAATCATTTAATTATTATTATAAAACGTAATTAAGGCGTTAATTATAGTACTTAGGTCTTCAAAAAGGTTAAATGTGGTTTATGCAGCAAGTCTATAAGCAATCAAAGTTCCCATTTTATAAATAAAAAATAGAAAGCAGGGATTAAATGTTATGTATATATGTTATATAAAATAAAATTATTTATTAATTATGTGGTAAAATTATGACATTACTTAGTTTAATGTGAACTATTTTGAGATTAAAAATTATTAAGATTATAATTTGTAGTTTAATGCATCCAGTCAATGAGCAATCAAAGCACTCATTTTTATCAATAAAATATAGGCAGCACGGATAAAATAATATATATACAATAAATATTATACATTATTTATTAATTATTGGGTTTAATTGTGACATAAATTATTTTCATACCTACCTTCTCAAATTTAAATATAAATTAGATTATAATTTGTACAGACATTCCTGAAGTGTAAACAAACAATTGTGTCTGGGGCTGACGTCTTCTTATTTATGTATTAAAACTGAGCCTCAAGCTTTAAGTCAAGCTTTTGAAACTTTGCTGATTTATGTGGTAAGCTTTTTGCTGGGTGTCTGTAAGCTTAGAACCTCTAGACATCTTTGTGAGCTCTAATTAAGAGGATTTTGGAACGAGTTTATTTGTCACTTATACCAGTGAGGGATTATCCTGAGTTATCCTGGGATTATTCTGAGTTATCCTGGGTTATTCTGAGTTATCCTGGGGTTATTCTGAGTTATCCTGGGGTTATTCTGAGTTATCCTGGGGTTATTCTGAGTTATCCTGGGGTTATTCTGAGTTATCCTGGGGTTATTTGAGTTATCCTGGGGTTATTCTGAGTTTTCCTGGGATTATTCTGAGTTATCCTGGGGTTATTTGAGTTATCCTGGGGTTATTTGAGTTATCCTGGGGTTATTCTGAGTTTTCCTGGGATTATTCTGAGTTATCCTGGGGTTATTTTGAGTTATCCTGGGGTTATTCTGAGTTATAATGGGGTTATTCTGAGTTATCCTGGGGTTATTCTGAGTTATCCTGGGGTTATTTTGAGTTATCCTGGGGTTATTCTGAGTTATCCTGGGGTTATTCTGAGTTATTCTGGGGTTATTCTGAGTTACCCTGGGGTTATTCTGAGTTATCCTGGAATTATTCTGAGTTATCCTGGAATTATTCTGAGTTATCACGTTGTGTAGTTTTAAAAATAGGCTAGATAAATATATGAGTGGGTGCGGGTGGGTGTGAGTTGGACCTGACTAGTTTGTGCTACTAGGTCAGATGCCGTGCTCCTTCCTTAAGTGAATGTAACCTGACCTGGCTGGGTCGGGGCATTGGCTTAAGCCGGTGGGAGACTTGGACTTGCCTCGCATGGGCCAGTAGGCCTGCTGCAGTGTTCCTTCTTTCTTATGTTCTTATCCTGGGATTATTCTGAGTTATCCTGGGGTTATTCTGAGTTATCCTGGGGTTATTCTGAGTTACCCTGTGGTTATTCTGAGTTATCCTGGGGTTATAATGAGTTATCCTGGGGTTATTCTGAGTTATCCTGGGGTTATTCTGAGTTATCCTGGGGTTATTCTGAGTTATCCTGGGGTTATTCTGAGTTATTCTGGGGTTATTCTGAGTTATCCTGGGGTTATTCTAAGTTATACTGGGGTTATTCTGAGTTATCCTGGGGTTATTCTGAGTTATCCTGGGGTTATTCTGAGTTATTCTGGGGTTATTCTGAGTTATCCTGGGGTTATTCTGAGTTATCCTGGAATTATTCTGAGTTATCCTGGGGTTATTCTGAGTTATTCTGGGGTTATTCTGAGTTATCCTGGGGTTATTCTGAGTTATACTGGGGTTATTCTGAGTTATCCTGGGGTTATTCTGAGTTATCCTGGGGTTATTCTGAGTTATTTTGGGGTTATTCTGAGTTATCCTGGGGTTATTCTGAGTTATCCTGGAATTATTCTGAGTTATCCTGGGGTTATTCTGAGTTATCTTGGGGTTATTCTGAGTTATCCTGGGGTTATCCTGAGTTATCCTGGGATTATCCTGAATTATCCTGGGATTATCCTGAGTTATCCTGGGGTTATCCTGAGTTATCCTGGGGTTATCCTGAGTTATTCTAGGGTTATCTTAGGGGTTATTCTGAGTTATTCTAGAAATATCCTGAGTTAGAGTTATCCTAGGGTTGTCCTAAGTTTTCCCAGGGTTATCCTAAGCTATCCTAGTGTTATCCTAAGTTATCCTAGGGTTATCTTAAGTTATCTTATGGTTATCCTAAGTTATCCTATGGTATGCTAAGAGACAACACCACAAGTGTCATGGGCCCAAGACTGTTCAACTTCCTCCCAGCATACATAAGGAGAATTACCAATAGACCCCTGGCTGACTTCAAGACCCCTGGCTGTCTTCAAGACCCCTGGCTGTCTTCAATACCCCTGGCTGTCTTCAAGACTCATGGCTATCTTCAAGACCCCTGGCTTTCTTCAAGACCCCTGGCTTTCTTTAAGACCCCTGGTTGTCTTCAAGACCCCTGACTGTCTTCAAGACTCCTGGCTGTCTTCAAGGCCCCTGGCTGTCTTCAGAACCCCTGGCTGTCTTCAGGACCCCAGGTTGTCTTCAGGACCCCTGGCTGTCTTCAGGACCCCTGAATGTCTTCAGGAAGGCTCTGGAGAGGCACATAAAGTCAGTGCCTGACAAGCCGGGCTGTGGTTTATGCGTCGGTTTTCATGCAGCCAGCACTAACAGCCTGGTTGATCAGGTCCTGATCCACTGCAAGGCCTGGTCACAGACCGGGCCGTGGGAGCGTTGACCCCCAGAACACCCTCCAGGTATACTCCAGATTATCCAAAGTTATCATGGAGTTATTCTAGGATTATGCTAGGTTATCTTAGTATTATCCTAAGTTACCCTAGGGTTATTCTTAGTTATCCTAGTATTATCTCAAGTTATCTAGTATTATCTCAAGTTATCCTAGTATTATCTCAAGTTATCCTAGTATTATCTCAAGTTATCCTAGAGTTATTTTAATATCCTAGGGTTATCTTAAGTTATCCCTGTAAAAGGTTAAGCCAGAGTCAAGTTAACATGTGGGGTCCAAGACTATTCAACCTGCTGCCAGCAGCCAGTAGAAACAACCTGGTTGTACCATGGTATAATACAACAAGACTGCATCAACATTTTTTTGCATGATTTACAGGAACAGTGTAAAGTGTTCTTTTACACGATTTACAGGAACGTCTGCTGTGAAGAGGTTAGATGATTTAATAGAGAATGGCTTAATAAACTATGGTTGGAGTGGAATAGATGACGGCTGACACAATAGACAACGGCCAACCATAATAGACAATGGCTGGAGTGGAATAGACAGTGGCTACAGGACAGTAGACAAGAATGGAGACTCTAAGGTTTGCCAGCAGTGGCGTTGGCAGCGGCGACGACGACGATGGTGACTTATACTCAGGCTTCGACACAGTTCACCCAGCACTCGACATCAAGAACCTGGAGGCCGATCATGGCTTCCAAGAAGCCGTTCGCACCAGCTATGGTCGCCGTCCACCGGTACGTCGCACCTCTGCACAGTACCTCCACACACCTCTCTAACTTCTGTAAAAATTGCTTTGCACTCGTATCGAAATTTCTAAATGTATTTTGATGATTATTTTAGGTAATTGACTCAATTTGACTTGCCATTGTAAACACAGAGGTACGATGTACCACCATCCCTGGCACAGCGTACCTCCAGGCACCTGTACATAGACATAACACAAATACCATATAAACTCTGTAAAAAATTGCTTTGCACTGGTATCAAAATTTCTTAATGTACTTTGAATATTTTTTTTTGTAATGGTCTCTCTCGATTCGACTTGTTATTGTAGACGCAGAGCAGAATACCAACCACCGCTGCCAGACTCAACTCTGCTGCACCACCGCGTCTTGGCACCTCCCTAGGCACGGCTGTAAGTAATACTGGCACTAGTAGTCCCTAAGCACTGATGGAAGAAATACTGGCACTAGTAGTACCTAGGCACTGTTGTAAGTAATACTGGCACTAGTAGTACCTAGGCACTGTTGTAAGTAATACTGGCACTAGTAGTCCCTAGGTACTGTTGTAAGTAATACTGGCACTGTCATAACTAATACAGGAGAGCCCCACTTTACAGCACTTCAATTTACAGGGACCCGCTTTACAGCGCTTCACATTACAGGACCCCACTTTGCAGGGCCCTGCTTTACAGTGCTTCGCTTTACAGGGCCCCGCTTTACAGTGCTTTGCTTTACAGTGCCCCGCTTTACAGTGCTTCACTTTACAGTGTTTCATTATCCATTCTTCATTTATTCAGGCTTCGTACAATAAAAATATTCACTATTCACTATAAGCTAAGGATGAAAATATTTTAAGGTAAGTAATGTGTGTACTCTATATGCATATTTTAGGCCTAGCTCTGTTACTTACTTAATATAAGATAGTGTAAACATGTTATCAGGCTTTTATATGTACAGTGGTACCTCGGTATATGTCCACTTTGGAATAAGTCCAACTTGGTATACGTCCTGTTTGGACGTGGAAATTTTTGCTTGGTATACGACCTTTGTTTGGAATACGACTCGCGTGCTAGAACTTGTATGGGTCAAAATGAGTCATGACACCGCACGCACAGGGAAGAGCTGACCACTGAGGAGCTGCAGGAACTTGAGAAGGAGGAGCACAAGACTAAGATGGATGCACTCTCTTCAGGCTCGGAAGAGGAGATAGAGGAAGCCCCTACTTCATTAATCAAAGAAATCTTTGCCAAATGGATGGACGTCAAAATCTTTGCAGAGAAGTATCACCCCAACAAAGCCCAAACAAGCTGTAATAGCATTGTCTGGAATGACCAGACAATGTCACATTTCCGAAACATCCTGAGGAGAAGGCAGAAGCAAAGTTCTTCGGACAGATTTTTAGTAAAAGTCAAACCTGGTGAGCTTCAACCAGGTCCAAATAGGATAAAGAGACAGAAAAGAGAAGGGGACTCACCTTCCAAACAATAACATTTCCTCCTCCCTTCTCAGCACTATGCTAGTAGGCACTCTACTCTTTTCAGCAAAGTAAAGTGAGGTTAAATTTTCATTTATTTCATCTAAGTCTTTTGTATTTATGTATTTATTTTAGTATTAAGCAGTGTTTAAATTACATATTTTAGTATTAAGCAGTGTTTAAATTATTTTATACAACCCCACCAATGTATAGTATGCCAATAACAATAAGATTTCTTTTTCATGGGAACGGATTAATCGTTTTCCCTATATTTCTTATGGGAAAATTTGTTTGGTATAAATCCTGTTTCTTATAAGTCCAAGGTCCTGGAACAGATTAAAGACGTATACCGAGGTACCACTGTAGTATTTGAAAGTGAAAAAAAGGTCCATGTTTCACTTTAGAGCAGAAGCCAGGAACATAACCTGCTGTATAAGTGGGGTCCTACAGTAGCCCGGAACCTAACCTGCTGTATAAGTGGGGTCCTACAGTACCCCGGAACCTAACCTGCTGTATAAACAGGGCCCTACAGTAGCCAGGAACATAACCTGCTGTAAAAGTGGGGTCCTACAGTAGCCTGGAACCTAACCTGCTGTATAAACAGAGTCTTACAGTAGCCCAGAACCTAACCTGCTGTATAAACAGGGCCCTACAGTAGCCAGGAACCTAACCTGCTGTATAAACAGGGCCCTACAGTAGCCCAGAACCTAACCTGCTGTATAAACAGGGCCCTTCAGTAGCCAGGAACATAACCTGCTGTATAAACAGGGTCCTACAGTAGCCAGGAACCTAACCTGATGTATAAACAGGGTCTTACAGTAGCCCAGAACCTAACCTGCTGTATAAACAGGGCCCTACAGGAACCTAACCTGCTGTATAAGTGGGGTCGTACAGTAGCCAGGAACCTAACCTGGTCCAAAAGAGGCCTGTTTTGTCACAACTGAACACTTGTTAGGGTTTGAATTGTTCAGCCTCTATGTACCCCTTTAATTCGTGCACAAATTTTTCAGCCGCACATTTGTCAGAACTTGCAGCCTCTCCATGCCTTTCAACATTATGTAAAAGCGGGGCCCTACAGTAGCCAGAACCTAACCTGGTGTACAAGCACGGCCCTACAGTAGCCAGAACCTAACCTGGTGTACAAGTGAGGCCTTACAGTAGCCCAGAACCTAACCTGTTGTACAAGCGGGGCTCTACAGTAGCCCAGAACCTAACCTGGTGTACAAGCAGGGCCCTACAGTTGCCCAAAACCTAACCTGGTGTACAAGCGAGGTCCTACAGTAGCCCAGAACCTAACCTGGTGTGCAAGTGGGGCCCTACAGTTGCCCGGAACCTAACCTGGTGTACAAGCGAGGTCCTACAGTAGCCCAGAACCTAACCTGGTGTGCAAGTGGGGCCCTACAGTTGCCCGGAACCTAACCTGGTGTACAAGCGAGGTCCTACAGTAGCCCAGAACCTAACCTGGTGTGCAAGTGGGGCCCTACAGTAGCCCAGAACCTAACCTGGTGTACAAGCAGGGCCCTACAGTTGCCCAAAACCTAACCTGGTGTACAAGCGAGGTCCTACAGTAGCCCAGAACCTAACCTGGTGAGCAAGTGGGGCCCTACAGTAGCCCAAAACCTAACCTGGTGTACAAGCGAGGTCCTACAGTAGCCCAGAACCTAACCTGGTGTGCAAGTGGGGCCCTACAGTAGCCCAGAACTTAACCTGGTGTACAAACGGGGCCCTACAGTAGCCCAGAACCTAACCTGGTGTACAAGTGGGACCCTACAGTAGCCCAGAACCAAACCTGGTGTACAAGCAGGGCCCTACATTAGCCCAGAACGTAACCTGGTGTACAAGCGGGGCCCTACAGTAGCCCAGAACCAAACCTGGTGTACAAGCGGGGCCCTACAGTAGCCCAGAACCTAACCTGGTGTACAAGCGGGGCCCTACAGTTGCCCAGAACCTAACCTGGTGTACAAGCGGGGCCCTACAGTAGCCCAGTACCTAACCTGGTGTACAAGCGGGGCCCTACATTAGCCCAGAACCTAACCTGGTCTACAAGCGGAGCCCTACAGTAGCCCAGAACCTAACCTGGTCTACAAGTGGGGCCCTACAGCAGCCCAGTACCTAACCTGGTGTACAAGCGGGGCCCTACAGTAGCCAAGAACTTAACCTGGTGTACAAGCGGGGCCCTACAGTAGCCCAGTACCTAACCTGGTGTACAAGCGGGGCCCTACAGTAGCCCAGAACTTAACCTGGTGTACAAGCGGGGCCCTACAGTTGCCCGGAACCTAACCTGGTGTACAAGTGGGGCCCTACAGTAGCCCAAAACTTAACCTGGTGTACAAACGGGGCCCTACAGTAGCCAAGAACCTAACCTGGTGTACAAGCGGGACCCTATAGTAGCCCAGAACCAAACCTGGTGTACAAGCAGGGCCCTACATTAGCCCAGAACCTAACCTGGTGTACAAGCGGGGCCCTACAGTAGCCCAGAACCAAACCTGGTGTACAAGCGGGACCATACAGTAGCCCAGAACCTAACCTGATGTACAAGCGAGGCCCTACATTAGCCCAGAACCTAACCTGGTGTACAAGCGGGGCCCTACAGTAGCCCAGTACCTAACCTGGTGTACAAGCGGGGCCCTACAGTAGCCCAGAACTTAACCTGGTGTACAAGCGAGGCCCTACATTAGCCCAGAACCTAACCTGGTGTACAAGCGGGGCCCTACAGTAGCCCAAAACTTAACCTGGTGTACAAACGGGGCCCTACAGTAGCCAAGAACCTAACCTGGTGTACAAGCGGGACCCTATAGTAGCCCAGAACCAAACCTGGTGTACAAGCGGGGCCCTACATTAGCCCAGAACCTAATCTGGTGTACATGCGGGGCCCTATAGTAGCCCAGAACCAAACCTGGTGTACAAGCAGGGCCCTACATTAGCCCAGAACCTAACCTGGTGTACAAGTGGGGCCCTACAGTAGCCCAGAACTTAACCTGGTGTACAAGCGGGGCCCTACAGTAGCCCAGAACCTAACCTGGTGTACAAGTGGGTCCCTACAGTAGCCCAGAACCTAACCTGGTGTACAAGCGGGGCCCTACAGTAGCCCAGAACTTAACCTGGTGTAAAGGCGGGGCCCTACATTAGCCCAGAACCTAACCTGGTGTACATGCAGGGCCCTACAGTAGCCCAGAACCAAACCTGGTGTACAAGCGGGGCCCTACAGTAGCCCAGAACCTAACCTGGTGTACAAGCGGGGCCCTACAGTTGCCCAGAACCTAACCTGGTGTACAAGCGGGGCCCTACAGTAGCCCAGAACCTAACCTGGTGTACAAATGGGGCCCTACAGTAGCCCAGAACCTAACCTGGTGTACAAGCGGGACCCTACAGTAGCCCAGAACCTAACCTGATATACAAGCAGGGCCCTACATTAGCCCACAACCTAACCTGTTCTACAAGCGGAGCCCTACAGTAGCCCAGAACCTAACCTGATGTACAAGTTGGGCCCTACAGTAGCCCAGAACCTAACCTGGTGTACAAGCGGGGCCCTACAGTAGCCCAGAACCTAACCTGGTGTACAAGCAGGGCCCTACAGTAGCCCAGAACCTAACCTAGTGTACAAGCGGGACCCTACAGTAGCCCAGAACCTAACCTGGTATACGAGCAGGGCCCTACAGTTGCCCGGAACCTAACCTGGTGTACAAGCGGAGTCACTATCTACACTACTTCTAACCTTCACAGTCACTATCTACACTACTTCTAGCCTTCACAGTCACCATCTACACTACTTATAGCCTTCACAGTCACTATCTACACTACTTCTATCCTTCACAGTCACTACACTACTTTTAGCCTTCACAGTCACCATCTACACTACTTCTAGCCTTCACAGTCACTATCTACACTACTTCTAACCTTCACAGTCACTATCTACACTACTTCTAGCCTTCACAGTCACTATCTACACTACTTCTAACCTTCACAGTCACTATCTACACTACTTCTAGCCTTCACAGTCACTATCTACACTACATCTAGCCTTCACAGTCACTATCTACACTACTTCTAACCTTCACAGTCACTATCTACACTACTTATAGCCTTCACAGTCACTATCTACACTACTTCTAGCCTTCACAGTCACTATCTACACTACTTCTAGCCTTCACAGTCACTATCTACACTACTTCTAGCCTTCACAGTCACTATCTACACTTCTGCTAGCCTTCACAGTCACTATCTACACTACTTCTAGCCTTCACAGTCACTATCTACACTACTTCTAGCCTTCACAGTCACTATCTACACTACTTTTAGCCTTCACAGTCACCATCTACACTACTTCTAGCCTTCACAGTCACTATCTACAATACTTCTAGCTTTCACAGTCACTATCTACACTTCTAGCCTTCACAGTCACTATTTACACTACTTCTAGCCTTCACAGTCACTATCTACACTACTTCTAGCTTTCACAGTCACTATCTACACTACTTCTAGCCTTCACAGTCACTATCTACACTACTTCTAGCCTTCACAGTCACTATCTACACTTCTTCTAGCCTTCACAGTCACTACACTACTTCTAGCCTTCACAGTCACTATCTACACTAATTCTAGTCTTCACAGTCACTATCTACACTACTTCTAGCCTTCACAGTCACTATCCACACTTCATCTAGCCTTCACAGTTACTATCTACACTATTTTAGCCATCACAGTCACTATCTACACTACATCTAGCTTTCACAGTCACTATCTACACTACTAGCCTTCACAGTCACCATCTACTACTTAGCTTCACAGTCACTATCTACTAACCTTCACAGTCACTATCTACACTACTTCTAGCCTTCACAGTCACCATCTACACTACTTCTTGCCTTCACAGTCACTATCTACACTACTTCTAGCCTTCACAGTCACTATCTACACTACTTCTAGCCTTCACTGTCACTATCTACACTACGTCTAGCCTTCACAGTCACCATACACTACATCTAGCCTTCACGGTCACCATCTACACTACTACCCTTCACAGTCACCATCTACACTACTTCTAGCCTTCACAGTCACCATCTACGCTACTTCTAGCCTTCACAGTCACCATCTACACTACTTCTAGCCTTCACAGTCACTATCTACACTACTTCTAGCCTTCACAGTCACCATCTACACTACTTCTAGCCTTCACAGTCACTATTTACACTACTTCTAGCCTTCACAGTCACTATTTACACTACTTCTAGCCTCCACAGTCACTATCTACACTACTTCTAGTCTTCGCAGTCACCATCTACACTACTTCTAGCCTTCACAGTCACCATCTACACTACTTCTAGCCTTCACAGTCACTATCTACACTACTTCTAGCCTTCACAGTCACTATCTATACCTAGCCTTCGCAGTCACTATCTACACTACTTCTAGCCTTCACAGTCACTATCTACACTACTAACCTTCACAGTATATACACTACTTCTAGCCTTCACAGTCACTATCTACACTACATCTAGCCTTCACAGTCACTATCTACATTACTTCTACCCTTCACAGTCACTATCTACACTACTTCTAGCCTTCACAGTCACTACCTACACTACTAGCCTTCACAGTCACCATCTACACTACTTCTAGCCTTCACAGTCACTATCTACACTACTTCCAACCTTCACAGTCACTATCTACACTACTTCTAGCCTTCACAGTCACTATTTACACTACTTGCCTTCACAGTCAGTATCTACACTACTTAGCCTTCACGGTCACCATCTACACTACTAGCCTTCACAGTCACCATCTACACTACTTCTAGCCTTCACAGTCACCATCTACGCGGCATTTCTAGCCTTCTTCATAGTCACCATTCATACTTCATTAGCCTTCATAGTCACCATCTACACTACTTAGCCTTCACAGTCACTATCTACACTACTTTTAGCCTTCACAGTCACTATCTACACTACTTCTAGCCTTCATAGTCACTATATTTACACTACTTAGCTTCTTACAGTCACTATTTACAACTACTTAGCTTTCTACAGTTACTATCTACTATTTAGTCTTTGTGTCACCATCTACACTACTTCTAGCTTCACAGTCACCATTCATACTACTTCTAGCCTTCACAGTCACTATCTACACTACTTCTAGCCTCTTCACAGTCACTATCTACACTACTTAGCCTTCACAGTCACTATCTACACTACTTCTAGCCTTCACAGTCACTAGCACTACTTCTAACCTTCACAGTATATACACTACTTAGCCTTCATATCACCATCTACACTACTTAGCCTTCACAGTCACTATCTACACTACTTAACCTTCACAGTCACTATCTACACTACTAACCTTCACAATCCCTCTACACTACTTCTAGCCTCATAGTCACCATCTCACTACTTAGCCTTCACAGTCACTATCTACACTACTTTAACTTCACAGTCACTATCTACACTACTTTAGCCTTCACAGTCACCTATTCACACATTCTAGCCTCACAGTCACTATCTCATCTATGCCTTCACAGTCCATCCAAACTTGCCTTCACAGTCCTATCACTACTTCTACCTTCACAGTCACTATCTACACTACTTTAGCCCTTTCCCGTCACCATCTACACTATAGCCTTCACATCAAACATTATGTCACTTATTCCCAAAATAATTTCAGTTTAAAAGTCAGATGCATCAAATTAATACTCTAGTCATGTCCTTAACCCAATACTTCTAGTTACAAATAATTACACTACTTAGGCCTTTAAGTCAAACCTTAAAAAAACATCTAAACCTTAAGCAAATTTAATACTTTTAGTTTACAAAAAGTCAATTTATTACACTTTACCTTATAGGTCATTCTCTACACTAGCCTTTTCGTATATTACAAATCTATTGTTAGAAACTTCACAGTACTAAAATTTAATACTTTAGCCCCTTTACAGAAAAATAACCTATCTACACTTAAGACTAATAAAAGTCATATCTACATATTATTACAAATTACATTCTTGTTCCCTTTAAAGCATATTAAATTTTAGTTTTCCAGATATTAATATTTAAATTTCCCGTAATTTAACCATTCTG
>WNWK01017115.1:0-43153 GCA_009830355.1 Cherax destructor
TTTTTGACAGAAACTGACTTACTACACAAACTCTGAAGATTATACCTCTAGCACCTCCCTCAGTCCCTTCTACCTCGATCTCTTGCTACCCTCCTCCCCTGCACTACCCACCGTCATCTAGCACTCCATACCCTACTAATCGTCCATCTCCCTCTTACAACTCACTCTCCCTGCATCCTACAATAACCTGCAGCGCTGTATAACCCCTGTGGTTTAGCGCTTCTATTTGATTATAATAATAATCTAAACTTTGCGTTACCTACAATTCTTGGGAGGCGAAAGTGAAGAGATTGGATGAGCTGGACCGGTGTATTCGATGTCTTGGTAATCATAATGTGAGGGATTGCCAGACCAAACTGAATACTTGTCACCAATGCAATAATGGCAGGCACCACATAGTGATGTGTAAGAGCGGGTGTAATCCTAGTAATGGTAAGGATAATCACCCCGACACTACAGTGGGGCACGTAAAACTTGCAGCTAACGTTCGTAATGGTTTAGCTGAAGTAGCACTACCTGTGTTGGACATGACAGTTAAAGATAAATGGCGTAAATCCAAGACTGTAACAGCGTTGTTAGATCAGGGATCACAACGTACTTTCATAAAGCGCAGTTGCCTTAATGGGATGAAAGTACGAAGGGGGGATCCTACCACATTAAAATTGTCAGGTTTTCTCTCAGATAAAAGGGCCCAGTCATATGACACGGTTTATATAAACGTCGGTCTGGGCAGAGAGAAGACCCAAGTTAATGCAGTAGTCGTGGATAGACTACCGGAGAAGATCTCCACTGTGGGTCTTAATGCCACCACGCAGAGACTCTCACAGAATAATGTGAAACTGGCACCCTCAGTAGTCAATAATGACTCTGTGGGACCAATAGGAGTATTAATAGGCAGCGACTATTATGCAGCCTTTGTGAAGGGTATGACGAAGAGATGCGGTGTCACTCTTCTCAACACTAGTGCAGGCCATGTAATTTATGGCAGGCTTCCTCGCAGTAATGAATGACTGAAGGAAGCCGTAAATGCAGTCACTGTGTCTTACTCATGAAACGTCACCCCAGTGTACATATTCTTCAATAGAGAATGCTGTTGAACCCGTTTACAAATTGTGGGAACTGGACAGTATTGGGATTAATGTAAATGAAGAAAGTCCAGATGATTCCTTCACTCAGGAACAATACCTGAAGGATGTTAAATTCGAGTCTGGACAATACTGGGTGCGACTCCCATGGAAGCTAAACCATCCGGAACTACCCACTAATTACCGGATGGCGTATGGTCAGTTAAAGGCCCAGCTCCACGAATTGAGTAAGACACCAGAATTGCTGACTGCTTATAATGGGATCATTAATGAACAGTTAATTAACCAGTTCATAGAGGAGGTACCCCCTGAGCAAGCCAATATTCATGGGCACTACTTACCTCATCACG
Organism: Cherax destructor; assembly: GCA_009830355.1. NCBI lineage: Eukaryota > Metazoa > Arthropoda > Malacostraca > Decapoda > Parastacidae > Cherax > Cherax destructor. Next base: position 1,436 of record WNWK01017115.1, read on the forward strand.
GAGTGTAGAAGGATTCGAAAACCACTCCTTTGAGGATCGTGTTTAATTGTAGTGCCAGGGTAATAAAATGTACCTAGTTTGAATGATTGTTTAATGACAGGTCCGTCGCTGACGGAGAAATTGGGAGATGTGTTGTTGAATTTCAGAGTTAATAATTATGCCTTTACGGCAGATATAAGTAAAGCTTTCCTGAGAGTGGGATTGCAAGAAACGGATCGGGATTACACAAGATTTCTGTGGCCAGAGAATCCTAGCAATCCACTTAGTCCGCTGAAAACCTTCAGATTCAGAAGTGTCTTATTCGGGGCTACTTCTAGTCCGTTCTTACTTCAGGCGACGATAAATGCGCATCTTAAACGTACAGGTGGTCCACTGAGTGAAATAATGAGTAAACAATTCTATGTGGACAATTTCCTGGGTGTGACGTCAACTGAAGAGGAGCTAATGAAGATATATGAAGGGGCTAATGACATAATGCAAGGTGCAAATATGCCTCTCAGGGAGTGGAACAGTAATTCGTCCAGGTTAAAGGACCGAATAAATAAAGACAATCCCGGAGATGGAGTATCTGGGTGTAGCAATGTATTGGGACTGACTTGGGATACTGAGAGAGACTTGATATCGTTAAAGCCTAATAATTATAGTATGCCCAATAAATTAACTAAGAGAATCCTACTTGCTGAAATTTCAAAATGTTTCGATCCACTAGGCGTAGTGGCGCCTCTTACAATCCGAGGGAAATTGTTGGTACAAGAGGCATGGAAGCAGAATTGTGCTTGGGATGAAACCCTACCTGAGGAATTCGTTAACAGGTGGGAAGAATTAATTGGTGATTACGAGAAAATTCCAATGTTGGAGTTCCCGCGCCGGGTGGCAGTTCAAGAAGGGAATCATATACTCCACATTTTTTGCGATGCTTCTAAATTGGCGTATGGAGCAGTCGCTTATTTTCAATGTGATAAAGATATTTCTCTTGTCATGTCTAAAGCTAAAGTGGCTCCAATTAAATTACGTACTTTACCTCAGTTGGAATTAACCGCCATTTATGTGGGTGTCAAATTAGCTGATTATATACGGAGTAAATTGCCGGAGATAAATATTAGCGACACCATAATTTGGTCTGATAATGAGGTATCCTTGCAGTGGATCCGTAACGGAACCAGCAAGATTATATTCGTGCAAAATAGTCGCAGAAATTAACCAGATGCAAGAGAAATATGACAGTTTGGGCCAACATAAGTTAACTTTTAATCATATTCCCGGGGCAGAGAACCCAGCTGATTTCTTGTCTCGTGGGTTGACTTATGTAAAATTTGTGAACACTTTATCATGGTTTAAGGGACCCAGTTGGTTGGTGGATAAAATTAACTGGCCTGTTCAAAAGGCGCATATTGCTCCGGTGGAAATTACGGTGAACACGGCTCCAGTCCTCGGTCCCTCCTTAGCCATTGATATAAATAGATACTCATCCTTCCCAAAATTAATTAATGTTACGAAGTTGGTGTTTAACTTCATAAACAAGATGAATATCCCGTATGATTTTCCTCATCCCCTGAAATACTGGGTACAGAGAGTACAAGGAGAAATCTATGGAGAGGAGATTAAATTGCTAAGGGATGGAAAACTTGGGAAGGGTTCAATAATAGAGAAATTGGGGCTATACTTGGAGGATGATGTAATCAAGTGCAGAGGTAGATTGCAAAATGCTGAATTGGGTGAATATACTAAACACCCTATCTTGCTGTCCAAGACTCATCCTCTGACAACTTTAATTGTATTAAATGCCCATAAAAATGTGATGCATGGTGGAGTACAAGATACCTTAAATTGTATTAGGGAAACTTTCTGGATCCCTCAAGGACGACAGAGTGTGAAACGAGTCATCAAGACGTGTAGTGTGCCGTCGAGTGGATGCCAGAACCTATATGTATCCAGGACCTCCACCATTGCCCAAGGAACGAGTGCAGTTAATAAAGCCATTTGATGTAACCGGTGTAGATTACAGTGGTCCCATCCTTTTAACGGGTACTGCAGATGGTGTTCCTTTAAAGGTGTATGTGTGTTTATTCACTTGTACCGCTACAAGGGCAGTACACTTAGAAGTGGCACAGGATTTGTCTGCAGAACAGTTCATACAGATGTTTCGTAAATTTGCAGCTAGGAGATCCTGTCCGAGACTAATGATTTCAGATAATGCCACTAACTTTGTAGCGGGAGCGCAACGTTTGAGGGAATTAAATGAGAGTAATGAAGTACAGTCTCTGTTAAATCAGCGAGGGTGTGGCTGGAAGTTTATAGCTCCCAGGGCCCCTTGGCAAGGGGGATTGTATGAAAGACTGATAGGTACAGTAAAGAGGTGTCTACGTAAAGTACTACACCGGAAACGAATTAACTTGGAGGAATTCCGGGCAGTATTAGTGGAGGCAGAGAATCGGATAAATAATCGTCCTCTCTCATACATAATTGATACTCCCGACGCAGAAGTACCGACTCCTTCTCACTTGATATGTGGGCGGAAACTAGAAGCTGCACCTATCTATAGAGATAATCCTGAGGAAATTGATGAAGATTATAATAATGTGACAGTATTAAGTGATAAATTTAAGATGTTAAATAAAGTAATTAATCACTGGTCTAATGTGTGGCGTAAAGAGTATCTCCTTACACTACGTGAACATTTTTATGGTGCGTCAGAAGCGGCTAATCGACAGAATATTCAACCGGGTGACATTGTGTTAATTGATACTGAGCAACCTCGAACATTGTGGCCTCTGGGTAAGATAGTAACATTGTATCCAGACGCTCAGGGTGTTGTCAGAATGTCAAAGTGTTGTGTCGAGGCCAAGAGAGTTTACGTACCATTAATAAGTTAATCCTTAGAATTAAAGGGAGTTCTATCAACTGTGAACGAAACCCTAAGGGAAAGTGACATGAGTGATGTTGAAGACGACACAGACCAGGGGATACCAGAGACAGAAAGTGTGGTTCGGCCTACCAGGAAGACAGCTGTTCAGTCCCGGGCGGGCTGGAAACTCCTGTTGCAAAATGACTCGATTTGAATCGTCTAACAACGAACTCTGCCCGGCCGCAGTGTGGAAAATATTGGGTATTTTCCCGAAAGGTTATACTCGATAGCCTTTCTAATGTGATTATTCTTAATGTGTGACTGTTGGTTCGTATTTTTCTTGAGATGGGTAAAGAACCATCACTACGGTGGCGTGGGTACGCTGTGCTGGGTCAAATGAAGTCGCCCAGGCAGTCGCTCTCGTGGGATAAGCGAATCGAGGTGAACGATGGGAGGGCTCTGGATATAATGGAGATGGAAATCGGCGTTTACAACGACCAAATCGCGGTTAATGGTCTCTCTTCACAATAGTGAATGTTGTGAATATTCGCCGGGCATAATGTAGGACATTAAGTCCAAGAAACTATAATAATAGAGTGATAATGTGTTAAACAGTGAGCGACGCCGTCATGGCAGTGTTGATGGCGGAAATGTGCGTCGATTCGATCAGTGTTCATCTTACACAATTATTAATGGATCAACTTCTAACGAGAGTAAATTAATGGGACATTAAACCGACGTGTGAATAGTGTGTAAAGTGTTGCGATAACTCTAATGAAGGGGTATAGTGAGAGGATATGAATCACTACCCCGACCAACCACGTTAAATAACGCCCGGTCTCGTGGGCGTAAGAGAGTTCAAGGGATCAATCTTCTCTTGACTCATCGGGACAACCACCAACATCATCGTCTTGCCGGAAGAATAATCTACCGAGCAGGACCACACGATCCGTCGAAGAATAGCGACAAGAATGTTGTTTCTTCCCCACTGTAAGTACTCTTATTGTCTTAGCAACCGTCTGGCCAGTAGGTATGTTGGGATAATGTGGGTTTACGGTGGGAATGATAATGACAGGATCTTCAAGTGAACAGCAATGGCACGGATAAAGGGTGAGTGATATTAAGTTGTACTCTTTCCTCCTCCTTCCCAATCAGTCAGACATCAACCTATACAGTCCACAAAATTTAACAATACCGTAACCATTGGTGTTACTCATTCTTAATAAACTGGTCAAGGATAGATGTGGATTTAGAGTGAGAATATCGAAGGGTCCCCTTAAATGTGACCAGGAGTAGGGCAAGTTTTCTCGCACGCCTCAACGGGGGTAACCGCGGTAAAATTATACTAGTCGGTCCACTCCCCGGGAGATTATTTTGTTGTAAGTGGCGGTGAAGCCCAGACAGGTAATCTCTTAATTCCCCACAAGAAGTATGTACTATAAAAGTACAGAATGATGTTCTTCACGGTCAACATTCATTCAGTGATACAGAGATAACTGAAAAGACAAGGGAGTTACGAGATCTTTTAATTAGCTGTCTTGAGACATCGGGAGAGCGGTATGTAATTATCAGAACATAAAAATTATATAAAATAATATAAAAAATAGAAAAAAAGGTATATCGGCAACAATTCTGCAAGCGGCAGGACTCCTGTTGCTGTCAGGTGAGTATCCAGTGCCAACTTCTCTGCCTCATATCTCGGTAAGTACTGACCCTAAATTTTTTTTTATCCTATAACTTAAAAAAAATGTGCTCTTTATTTCTATAATTTTTTTTTTTTTTTTCAAAATATTTGGGGCACTGGGCGAAATAACGTATATATACGTTTGGACAGTTTAAGGGTTAATGGTCTTAATATAGGGTCACAATGTCACAGTGTAATATCCACAGATTGTAATTTGAGTACATTTATTAACTGTTATAAGCAAATGTTAACTAAAACAAACTCAATCAAATTCTCTAGTATTAATTAGTCTATAAGCCATTAGATTAATCTGCCCTTAATGCCATGGCATGCTAGTGGCTCTCTTTGCACTTCAGTTCATGTTTGTAATAACAAAATCTCGATGTAAACTTGCAATGAAATAAAAATTTATTTATTTATTATATTATTATAGTTAGGTAGGTAGGTATCAAAGTGTGGTAGGTATGTAACCCCCATCTGGCTACCCCACCCACACATTATATACAGTGGACCCTCGGTTTTCGTTCACCTCCAAACTTGAACAATTATGTAAATGTATTTTTGTAAGAGAATTTGTAAGTGTATTTTTGGGGTTCTGAAACGACTAATCTAATTTACATTTATCCTTGTGGGAACAAATTCGTTCGGTAATGGCACTCAAACAGCATTCTGGAATTAATTTTCAACGAAAACCGAGGGTCTACTGTATTAGGCATTTAAGGTGCCCTAGAGTGATAAAATGCATACTATACAGTACACTCATTACTTACCTTAAAATACTTGTAGTCTTAATGTAGGGCGAGAAGTGAATAAAAGAGGTAAAACGAATAAACGAGAGAGAGAGAACAAGTAAATGAGAGAGGAGAGAGACGCAGAGGATGTAGACAAACAGATGAACGCGTCTGGTTTTGATTGATACACGCTCATCTACACCTAACATCTCATATTTATGGTAATTTATTCTACTGTGAGATGTATTAATCATGTTTATATGTTACTTAACATGTTTATTATATAATTTTGAAAATATCAGATGGATTAATAAAAATGTTTATATTAACATAATACGTATACAACATTTAATGCACCTCAGAGTGATTATTATTGTGTATTATTATCATCATTATTAATATGGCATCCTCAAGACTAAGACACACTAGTGATTGTAATGTGTACCTGCACACCAGCACAGTGTGTAAGTTTATTTAGGTGCAGTTCGAAAAATAACAAATTCCCACTCTAGACAACTATATTCAAAAGTCTGAACTTACCATACAAGACATCCATACTTTTTACAATGCCTATTACATACATAAAACACTAAACTCAAATATTAACCCACAACTCAAAATTCTCCTAACCAACCTTAACAGGACACATGAACATAACACAAGGCACAGATCACTCTTCGATGTTCCCCGCGTCCACCTCACACTATGTAAAAACGCAATGCACATCAAAGGCCCAAAATTTGGAATTTATTACCTATGATTACCAAAGAAACCCGGTCTGTAAATCAATTCAAAACTCTGCTTAAAAAAAAACACCTACTCGCCCAAAACTAAATACCCACTACTTTACATTACCTACAAAGTTATTAAATAACTTTAAACTGCCTCAAAATAACATTATTCACTGTGTTACTCCCTAGCCTCAAAACCCCTACAAAATTGCTCAAAGAAAATAATTTATCAAACATAATCTAGTACAAATGTTGAAACTTATACCTCATAATGTATATGCCATGTTATATCTTATAATGTATAAACCAACTAATATAAAGAAATCCATCCTCATGTACCATTGTGCTCCTTGTAACTCATCTAATGACCATATAAACTATTATTGCAAAACAAATTATTGATTTAATTTGTTTAATCTGATTTAATAATTCTATTATGTAGACATATAAAACTGTAAATGATCCAAAATTATAAAACTATTATGTTTCAAAATGTCATGTTCAAATTATGTTCAAATTTCATAGCTTAAATACTCAACTATACTTATATTGTAAACTGTCTACTATAATTCTTACCATTTAGCCTCAAAATCCCTTACTTAATTGTTCAAAGAAAATAGTTTATCAAATACAGTGGTACCCTGTGTTACGATGCTATCATCTTACGTTATTTTCGATAACCGATATTTATAACGTAAAAATTTGATTGTGATTTACGATGTTTGCTTCGTGTAACGAGATTCGTATCAGACGTGTTCGCTTTGGGGCCCAGCTGAGCCGCACCCAGGGAGCGTCAGTGTGCTATTGTTTACAAGTGAGAGCGACCACCCACCCACACCCACGCATTCATACCAGTATATTGTCATTATTCCACTGTTTTTAGTGCTTGCAACTGCTAAATAAGCCACCATGGGCCCCAAGAAAGCTCCTAGTGCCAAGCCTGTGGTAAAGAATGTGCAGGGAGTGAAGCATTCATGCAGGGAGTGTAGCAGGCATGCAGGGAGTGTAGCAGGCATGCAGGGAGTGTAGCAGGCATGCAGGGAGTGTAGCAGGCATGCAGGGAGTGTAGCAAAGATGCAGGGAGTGTAGCAGGGATGCAGGAGTGTAGCAGGCATGCAGGGAGTGTAGCAAAGATGCAGAGTGTAGCAGGATGCAGGGAGTGTAGCAGGCATGCAGGGAGTGTAGCAGGCATGCAGGGAGTGTAGCAGGCATGCAGGGAGTGTAGCAGGCATGCAGGGAGTGTAGCAGGGATGCAGGGAGTGTAGCAGGGATGCAGGAGTGTAGCAGGGATGCAGGGAGTGTAGCAGGCATGCAGGGAGTGCAGGCATGCAGGGAGTGTAGCAGGCATGCAGGGAGTGAGCAGGCATGCAGGGAGTGTAGCAGGCATGCAGGGAGGTAGCAGGGATGCAGGGAGTGTAGCAGGGATGCAGGGAGTGTAGCAGGATGCAGGGAGTGTAGCAGGGATGCAGGGAGTGTAGCAGGGATGCAGAGAGTGTAGCAAGGATGCAGGAAGTGTAGCAGGCATGCAGGGAGTGTAGCAGGCATGCAGGGAGTGTAGCAGGCATGCAGGAGTGTAGCAGGCATGCAGGGAGTGTAGCAGGCATGCAGGGAGTGTAGCAGGCATGCAGGGAGTGTAGCAAAGATGCAGGGAGTGAGCAGGCATGCAGGAGTGTAGCAGGCATGCAGGGAGTGTAGCAAAGATGCAGGGAGTGTAGCAGGGATGCAGGGAGTGTAGCAGGGAGTGCAGCAGGGATGCAGGGAGTGCAGCAGGGATGCAGGGAGTGCAGCAAGGATGCAGGGAGTGTAGCAAGGATGCAGGGAGTGTAGCAAGGATGCAGGGAGTGTAGCAAGGATGCAGGGAGTGTAGCAAGGATGCAGGGAGTGTAGCAAGGATGCAGGGAGGTAGCAAGGATGCAGAGAGTGTAGCAAGGATGCAGGGAGTGTAGCAAGGATGCAGGGAGTGTAGCAAGGATGCAGGGAGTGTAGCAAGGATGCAGGGAGTGTAGCAAGAATGCAGGGAGTGTAGCAAGGATGCAGGAGTGTAGCAGGGATGCAGGGAGTGTAGCAGGGAGTGCAGCAGGGATGCAGGGAGGTAGAAGGATGCAGGGAGTGTAGCAAGAATGCAGGGAGTGTAGCAAGGATGCAAGGAGTGTGCAAGGATGCAGGAGTGTAGCAAGGATGCAGGAGTGTAGCAAGGATGCAGGGAGTGTAGCAAGGATGCAGGGAGTGTAGCAAGGATGCAGGGAGTGTAGCAAGGATGCAGGGAGTGTAGCAAGGATGCAGGGAGTGTAGCAAGGATGCAGGAGTGTAGCAAGGATGCAGGGAGTGTAGCAAGGATGCAGGGAGTGTAGCAAGGATGCAGGGAGTGTAGCAAGGATGCAGGGAGTGTAGCAAGGATGCAGGGAGTGTAGCAAGGATGCAGGAGTGTAGCAAGGATGCAGGGAGTGTAGCAAGGATGCAGGAGTGTAGCAAGGATGCAGGGAGTGTAGCAAGGATGCAGGGAGTGTAGCAAGGATGCAGGAGTGTAGCAAAGATGCAGGGAGTGTAGCAAGGATGCAGGGAGTGTAGCAAGGATGCAGGGAGTGTAGCATTCATGCAGGGAGTGTAGCATTCAAAGAAAAAGGCCAGTAACCCCAGAAAAGAACTTGGTACCTGCAGTGTTAATGGAAGGGGATTCCCCTTCCAAACACTAGCATACTACTCCACCTTCTCCTCCTCCCGTCCTCCACACATCAACAACTCTTCAATAAATGTAAGTGACATGTTATTGTACAATATTTACATGTGTATTTAGGTATTATTCATTAAATTCTGTATTATTTAATGTCAAAAAGTTCTAAAAAATATTTTATTTAACTACTATTGGAAGTCTTGGACGGATTAAATTTATTTCCATTATTTCTTATGGGGAAAATTGATTCGTGTAACGATTGTTTCGCTTCTTAAAATATGCCCTCTCTGACGGATTAATATCGTAAGTCGGGGTACCACTGTATAATCTAGTACAAATGTTGAAACTTATACCTCATGTATTCTTATGTACCCTTGTGCTCCTTGTAACTCATCTAATGACCATGTAATTTGTTATTGCAACACAAATTATTGATTTAATTTGTTTAATCTGATTTAATTAATTTTATAAATAAGACAAAAGTATAAAACTATGTTTCAAAAATGTCATGTCTAAACTATGTTCAAATTTCATAGCTTAAATACTCAACTATACTCATATTGTAAACTATTTACTAAAATTCTTACCATTTAGTTTTAAGTTAACTTTAAGTCTGCCCAAAATGCCCTACATATTAGGGCTTTTGGCATGTACACCTCATAACATCTCATAACCCATTGTAATTTTTGTTTATTTTATTAACACATCGGCCGATTCCCACCAAGGCAGGGTGGCCCGAAAAAGAAAACTTTCATCATCATTCACTCCATCACTGTCTTGCCAGAAGGGTGCTTTACACTACAGTTATAAAACTGCAACATTTACACCCTCCTTCAGAGTGCCGGCACTGTACTTCCCATCTCCAGAACTCAAGTCCGGCCTGCCGGTTTCCCTGAATCCCTTCATAAATGTTACTTTGCTCACACTCCAACAGCACGTCAAGTATTAAAACCATATGCCTCCATTCACTCCTATCAAATACGCTCACACATGCTTGCTGGAAGTCCAAGCCCTCGCACACAAAACTTCCTTTACCCTCCTCCAACCTTTCCTAGGCCGACCCCTACCCCGCCTTTTCCACTACAGATTTATACACTCGAAGTCACTCTGTCTCGCTCCATTCTTCTACATGTCCAAACCACCTCAACAACCCTCCTCAGCTCTCTGGACAATCGTTTTGGTAATCCCGCACCTCCTCCTATTTCCAAACTCCGAATTCTCTGCATTATATTCACACCACACATTGACCTCAGACATGACATCTCCACTGCCTCCAGCCTTCTCCTCGTTGCAACATTCATCACCCATGCTTCACACCCATATAAGAGGTTGGTATAACTATACTCTCTACATTCCCTTTACTTCCATGGACAAGGTTCTTTGTCTCCACAGACTCCGAAGTGCTCCACTCACCCTTTTCCCCTCATCAATTCTATGATTCACCTCATCCTTCATAGACCCATCCGCCGACATGTCCACTCCCAAATATCTGAATACATTCACCTCCTCCATACTCTCTCCCTCCAATCTGATATCCAATCTTTCGCCACCTATTCTTTTGTTATCCTCATCACCTTACTCTTTCCTATATTCACTTTCAATTTTCTTCTTTTACACACCCTACCAAATTCATCCACCAACCTCTGCAGCTTCTCTTCAGAATCTCCCAAAAGACAGTGTCATCGCAAAAAGCAACTGTGACAACTCCCACTTTGTATTTGCTTCTTTATCTTTTAGCCCAACACCTCTTGCCAAGACCCTCGCATTCACTTCTCTTACAACCCCATGTATAAATATATTGAACAATTACGGTGACATCACACATCCTTGTCTAAGGCCCACTTTTACTGGGAAATAGTCCCCTTCCCTCCTACACACATAACCTGAGCCTCACTATCCTCAAAAAAACTCTTCACTGCTTTCAGTAACCTTCCTCCTATTCCATACACCTGCAACATCTGCCACATTGCCCCCTATCTACCCTATCATACGCCTTTTCCAAATCCATAAATGCCACAAAACATCTTTACCCTTATCCAAATACTGTTCACCTATATGTTTCACTGTAAACACTTGGTCTACACACCCCTACCTTTCCTAAAGCCCCCTTGTTCATCTGCTATCCTGCTTTCTGTCTTACTTTAATTCTTTCAATAATAACTCTACCATACACTTTACCAGGTACACTCAACAGACTTATTCCCCTATAATTTTTGCACTCTCTTTTGTCCCCTTTGCCTTTATACAAAGGACCAATACACGCTCTCTGCCAATCCCTAGGTACCTTACCCTCTTCCATACATTTATTAAATAATAGCACCAACCACTCCAAAATTATATCCCCACCTGCTTTTAACATTTCTATCTTTATCCCATCAATCCCAGCTGCCTTACCCCCTTTCATTCTACCCACTGCCTCACGAACTTCCCTACACCCACAACTGGCTCTTCCACACTCCTACAAGATGTTATTCCTCCTTGCCCTACACACGAAATCCAGCTTCCCTGTCTTCATCAACATTTAACAAATCCTCAAAATATTCTCTCCATCTTCCCGATACCTCTAACTCTCCATTTAATAACTCTCCTCTCCTATTTTTAACTGTCAAATCCATTTGTTCTCTAGGCTTCCTCAACTTATTAATCTCATTCCAAAACTTTTTCTTATTTTCAACAAAATTTGCTGATAACATCTCACCCACTCTCTCATCTGCTCCTTTTACATTGCTTCACCACTCTTTTAACCTCTCTTTTTTCTCTCCATATACTCTTCCCTCCTTGCATCACTTCTACTTTGTAAAAACCTCTCATATGCTAACTTTTTCTCCCTTACTACTCTCTTTACATCATCATTCCACCAACTCCTCTTCTCCCGCACCCACTCGCCTGTAACCACAAACTTCTGCTGAACACTCTAACACTACATTTTTAAATCTACCCCATACATTTTCGACCCCATTGCCTACACTCTCACTAGCCCATCTATCCTCCAATAGTTGTTTATATCTTACCCTAACTGCCTCCTCTTTAGTTTATAAACCTTCACTCTCTTTTACTTACTGATTCGATTTTCCTTGTATCCCATCTACCTTTACTCCCACTGTAGCTATAACTAAAAAGTGATCTGATATATCTGTAGCCCCTCTATAAACATGTACATCCTGAAGTCTACTCAACAGTCTTTTATCTATCAATACATAGTCCAACAAACTACTGTCATTACGCCCTACATCATATCTTGTATACTTATTTATCCTCTTTTTCTTAAAATATGTATTACCTATAACTAAACCCCTTTCTATACAAAGTTCAATCAAAGGGCTCCCATTATCATTTACACCTGGCACCCCAAACTTACCTACTACACCCTCTGCATGTTCTCCCACTTTAGCATTTAGGTCCCCTACCACAATTATCTCTCATTTGGTTCAAAAGTTCCTATACATTCGCTTAACATCTCCCAAAATCTCTCTCTCCCCTCTATACTCCTCTCTTCTCCAGGTGCATACACGCTTATTATGACCCACTTTTCGCATCCGACCAAATAAACTTTTTATTATTACAGGTACACATAAGTATACGTAATTATAATTATCGATATATTATAAAACATGATATAACTTTAAAACACTTGAAATTTTGTTAAGTTTCCAGACATAATAGAGAGACACGGTTCTCACGGAGCTCACAGAGAATGTAAATAAACCGGGTGGGGCGGGTGACTGTATTAGAAAGTCAGGTGGGGAAGCTGTATAGCGAGTTTTGGTCATAATTTGAAATGTCCATATTAGCGGAACACCATAAGGCGAAACACTGTAAAGCATGGCCCTACTGTACACAATACATTATACCAAATATTTCATTCATACCGAGTGCTTGTATTCATACAGACAACCTTTTTTAGTGCCTTCAGTTTCGGGTGAAGAAGTGTCGTTGTGCTGCACGACAAAAGGAAATGGCTTGCAGCAAGGAGCTTACCTGTGATATCAAATGTAAAAACCTGAGAGATTGCAGACGACACACTTGTAACAAAAAGGTAATTCAAATACATTCTATACAGTTTTCAAATTGAATTGTGGTTTACATTCAAAATTGAATTATTGAAAATACTGTAGGTAGGTCTTATCTGAAAGGACATAGACTCGCCCTTCCTTGACTAGGGGCATATAAGCAAGCCAAAGACTTTTTTTTTTATCTAATCAGGTACAGTGGACCCTCACTTTCGAACACTCCAAAACTCACTCTCATTCCAGAATGCTGTTCAAGTGCTGTTTCCAAACGAATTTATTCCCATAAGGAATGATGTAATTAGATTAGTAATTAGTTCGAATAGCGAGGTCCACTGTACAGTATATTTAAATGTTAGTTGTGTAGATTTCTTGTAGTTATTCCTGTATTTATAACATGATGGGGAAGCTAATCCTATTTCAGTGGAATACATTTAAATCGTGGTATGTGTGGCAGTTTATAGAATACCGAGTACTGTATTTGATTTTAAACGTTCCTCATACTATTGTATAAATTCAAATGGTATGAACGTTGGTAATAAATACCGACAATTGGTTTAGAAAAAAATAAGCAAACACTAGGACATATTTATTAGAAAACATTTCAGTCCTGGGACCTTGATCAGGGTCCCAGGACCGAAACGTTTTCTAATAAATATGTCCTAGTGTTTGCTTACGTGTTTTTCTAAACAATGAATTCAAATATAATTTATGTAAGCTAAAAAATAATTTCTGGATTTTAATACTGCTTTGTCTATAGCTCTCCATCTGTTATAGTATATACAGTGGTACCCCGACTTACGATGGTCCCCAAACACACCCTTTTATGTAAGTTGATTTTTTTAAATGCTATTGTAAGTGTAATTTTGGGGGTCTAAAAGGACTAGTCTATTTTACATCATTTCTTATGGAGATAAATTCATTTGGTAATGGCACTTGAACAGCATTCTGGAATGAAAAAATATCGTAAGTCGGGGTACCACTGTATTATAAAATAACAGATGATTACATTTTCTTAACTACCATTACCTACAGACTATTAACTTTTAATTATCACTTCAGTACCAAGCAATATTATTGTGTTCAGTAAATTTCTATTCTAAATCAACAACCTTTGTCAAAGTCTATTAATATAACTGTCTAATATTAATTCATCAAATTGTGCCATATTAAGAGTTAACTGTATCTCTCTAATTTTTTTTTAATTTACCTGAAGCAATCAATTAGCTAGTAAGATCATAATAATAAGCTAGTAAGTATCATAATAATAAGTTTAACATAATACTTTGTTCAAAAGTCAAATAGTAGAATCACATTTAATCATATGATTACAAGCATTGATCCTGATATCAACCTTTTATTAAATGACTCACATGCATCAAACAGCAACTGTAATTATTATACAGCAGACCAAGCAAAGACATTACTCAGAGCCAACAATAACATTACCATCTTTAATTACAATGTCAGATCATTGAGCAAACATTACGATTATCTCACAGCATTACTCAATTCCTGCATACCAGTATGTCAATCATCACACTCACTGAGACCTGGCTAAAGCCTGGTACTACAGATGTCTATGCTATTCCTGGTTACACAACCATACACAACTGTAGGACAGACCAGCAAGGGGGTGGAACAACTATATACTACTCATATCAACTTGAATGTACGTATCAATAATTCTTGCACAAGGGATGAACATGGAGAATATATTATAGCTAAATTTAAATCAAAAGACCTGTAAAAACCCTCACAGTGATAAATATCTACAGAGTACCACAGTCAAACATTTATCACTTTAGTGAAAAATTAGAAAACATGATAACTGATGCACACATGAACAAAGACCATTTGTATTAATATTGGTAGAATTACTGACATTTTATGTGACATTTTATTGTGGCAACGTTTCGCTCTCCAGGAGCTTTGTCAAGCCGTTACAAACAATACATGGACACAGAGGGTATATATAGGCTTAGAGTGAGGTGGAATACCAGGTAGAAGTAGTAGTAATACAATAAGGTAAAACAATCAACTTGCACATGAGTAAAAGGTGATAAAAGCAATTACTTGGATAGTATAAAAATAGATTAGACAAATATTTCTGTTGGAGGTTGGAATAGAGAAGGCCTGTTGCAGTACTCCACTTCTGCTCACAGGTGATTTCAACATAAATCTACATGAGCAGGACCCACAAGTAACTGAATTCACAAACACTATGAGCAACTGCTTGTTGCTACCAACAATAACAAAACCTACAAGAATCACCGAGACTAGTATCTCCTCATTAGACCGCATCTGGACTAACACCATATCCCCTTTAAAATCAGGCATAATCACAGACAACACCACAGACCACTACCCTACCTTTCTCATAACCAGCCTAGGTAAATTGCCCCAAGACACTACTAAAGTTGCCTTCAGACTACATAATGAGACAGCTGTTAATAACTTTATAACAGCTATGATTAACATCGACTGGCATAACGAGATAGAATCATATTCAGATACTGATGAATGTATTAATAATTTTCTAAAAAAAAACCACTAAATCTATAATAACAAACATTGCTCTAAAAAATTAAACAGATCACAGCAAAGAGACTGAATAGTCCCTGGCTAACACCCAGCATCCTTAAATCCATTAACACAAAGCACCTATATGAAAAACAGTACAGAATGGAACCAGAGACCACTCTAAGCGTTACTCGTCAATCCTTACCAGCCTGATAAGGTCAAAAAAATTGTATTATGAGAACAGATTACATAACATAAAAGGTGATATGAAAAAGACCTGGAAAACCCTATCTGAAATTCTAGGAACTAAAAAGATATCCAAAAATAAAATAATCAAATTAACAAAATCAGATGAACCTCTACTCCCACCAACTGAAACAGCAAACAGACGCAATGTTTTCTTCTCCACCATAGGAAAGAATCTAGCGAGTAAGTTCCCAAGCTCAAACACCCGTCCATCAAACTACCTCACGGGCACCTACCCGAATACACTATGTATTCCTAGCTTCAACCAACCCAACAGAAGTCTCACTCATCATCAACACCCTTAAAAACAAGGCAGGAATTATAAATAACTTACCACCTTTATGTACAAAAAGCTTCTCAAGTACTATCACCAATAATTGGAACACACTTTAACAAATCCATCGAAACCTCCACCTTCCCATCAATTCTTAAAATAGCGAGGGTCACCCCGATCCACAAAGGAGGAGATCAAGCAGACTTGAATAACTATAGACCAATATCTAACTTACTTCTTCTCTCTAAAATCTTTGAAAAATTAATTCATAAGCAGATCTATTCCTATCTCGTCTCACACAACATACTCAACCTGTCAGTTTGAATTCAGGACTAATAAAAGCACAAATGATGCTATTATACACATGCTAGAACTAATATACACCACTCTCGAGAATAAAAAAGTCCCGCTGGGAATCTAAATTGATTTACGTAAAGCTTTTGATACAGTCAACCGTGATTTGCTGCACATTAAATAAACACACTATGGCATAAGAGGGCACTTTCTCAACTACCTAAAGTCATACCTTAGTAACAGAAGCCAATATGTGTACACAAATGGAGCTAACTCTTCCACACAACCAATTACAGTCGGGGTCCCGCAAGGAAATGTCCTTGGCCCACTCCTCTTCCTCATTTACGTCAATGACCTACCAAATGCGTCACAACTACTCAAACCCATATTATCTGCAGATGACACTACATACGTCTCCTCTCATCCAAACCCAGTCATACTAGCCAACACTGTTAATACTGAATTGCAGAAAATATCTACCTGGATGATGACTAATAAGCTAACTCTCAATACTGACAAAACCTATTTCATTCAGTTTGGAAACAGAGCTACAAATGTTCCACTTAACATAACGCTAAATGGTTCACCCATCACAAGACTCACAGAGGGAAAATTCCTAGGGATCCACCTTGACAATAGCCTCAAATTCCAGACACATATACAACAAATTTCCAAGAAAATCTCCAAAACAGTAGTCATACTATCAAAGATACGGTACTATGTTCCACAATCAGCTCTCCTTGCACTGTATCATTCACTCATCTACCTTTATCCCATCTATGGAATTTGTGCATGGAAATCAACAACATTCAATTACCTAAGACCACTAATAACCCAACTAAAGACTGCAGTCAGAATGATAACAAATTCCCACTCCAGACAACATACTCCACCAATATTCAAAAGTCTAAAACTACTCACCATCAAGAACATCCATTCTTATTATTGTGCCTACTACATTTATAGAACACTACACTCAAACATTAACCCTCCACTCAAACTTCTCACCAACCTTAACAGAACGCACGACCCTAACACTAGACACAGATTACTTTTTGATGTACCCTGTGTCCATATCACACTGTGCACATAAAGGGCCCCAAAATTTGGAATTCATTACCAGTAAATACTAAAGTAACCCAGTCTGAACATCAATTTAAGACTCTTCTCAAAAACCACATACTCACCCTAAACTAAATACTTAATACTTAACTTTACCAAATAATATAATTTAATTATTTACTTTGATATAAACAACCTGCAAAATACTTTCAACTTGTCCCAATGTTATATCCCCAGATTGTTAATTTGAGTAAACTTGCTGTCTGCTATAAATAAAAACAGATGTACAACTTAAACTATGATCAATTTCTCTAGTAGTATTAAATACAGTGGACCCTCGGAAATCGAACACTCCCAACTCGCCCTTTTATGTAAGTTTATTATTGTAAGTGCTTTTATAGGTGTATTTTTGGGGGTCTGAAACGGACTAATCTAATTTACATCATTCCTTATGAGAATAAATTTGTTTGGTAGCAGCACTTGAACAGCATTCTGGAATGAAGAATGTTCGATTTCCGGGGATCCACTGTAGTCTGTAAGCCATTAAATTTAGTTTGCCCATAATGCCATGGCATGATAGTGGCTCTCTTTGCACTGCAACTCATTATTCTAAATATATAATCTCAATGTAAACTTTCAAGGAAATAAAATTTGAATTGAAACTACCTATCATCAGTGCTGTGTGGGAGACTGTCCAAGATGTGAGCAGCCATGTGGTCGAACTTTAGTGTGTCATACCCACAAATGTGAGAGTCGTTGTCACCAAGGTCCATGCTACCCATGCACAGTGACACATACTATATCTTGCACTTGTGGAGCCAGCACCATCACTGTCCCATGTGGCAGAGAGAGAACTGCTAAGCCACCCAGGTGTTCAAAGCAGTGCAAGTATGTTTCTCAAATTTTATAGTAATACTGTTCCAGTGTTTTTAAGGAAAGAGTAATAAAAATAATGATAGCTGCATTTATATATGAAAAGGTTCTAATAAAATCAGTACAGAAGCGTAGTTTAGCATTCATTTGGAATAATTCTTGTAAAATTATGATTTGTTTTAAAGGTACAGTAGGCCCCACTTATAGGGCAGGTTAGGTTCCAGGCTACCGCCGGAAAACGGACATCTCCGGAAAGCAGAATGCCATTTTTTCCACTTATAAATGCATATAAATGCCAGATAGCAAGTTTACACTAACATATATTAAGTCAGCAATAGAACTAGGCATTAAAAAACAACAAAAAGTAAAATACACACACAGTACACTCATTATTTATCTCAAAATATTTGTAGTCTTAATGTAGGGCAAAAGGTGAGTAGTATTTATTGTAAGAAGTCAGGTGTGGTAGGTATGGTAGCCTCCTGGCCACCCCACCCACACATAATATACTGCTATGTTTAACCCTTTGGGGGTCGACAGGCCTTCTGGGGAAAGTGTTCCTGGGGTCGAAAAATATTCGGAAAAAAAAAAAATTATTTTTTCTTATGAAATGATAGATTTGTTTTTTCTGAATCTAAATAGCTAAACAAAATTTTTTTGCGATCAATACTTACGGAGATATGGAGGTTTCAAGTTGACCAAAATTGAACCGCTGACAGCAACATCGGTGACTTCCGGTTGGCCGGTAATAGTTTTTTTTTTTTTTTTGGACTTTTTCTTTTATTTTTTAATATTTTATTTTTTCAAGTAACTTTTATGTCCTGTGAGACCAATATAAACCATATTTTGTATATATACACTCCTTGTATACTACACAATAACTGCTGGCTGACTGGCTGACCAGCTGGCTGGCTGGCTGGCTGACCAGCTGGCTGGCTGGCTAGCTGACCAGCTGGCTGGCTGGCTAGCTGGCTGGCTGGCTGACCAGCTGGGTGACCAGCTGGCTGGCTGGCTAGCTGGCTGAACAGCTGGCTGGATGGATGGCCAGTCGACTGGCTGGCTGACCAGCTAGCCGGCTGGCTTGCTGACCAGTTGGCTGGCTGGCTGGCTAGCTGACCAGCTGGCTGGCTGGCTAGCTGACCAGCTGGCTGGCTGGCTAGCTGACCAGCTGGCTGGCTGAACAGCTGTCTGGTGGATGGATGGCCAGCCGGCTGGCTGGCTTGCTGGCTGACCAGCTAGCCAGCTGGCTGGCTGGCTTACTGACCAGTTGGCTGGCTGGCTGAACAGCTGGTTGCATGGATGGTCAGCCGGCTGGCTGGCTGGCTGGCTGTGTGTCTATCTCACAGGAACACATAAATACAATTATACATAGTGTAAATTACCTAGGATACACGTGAGAATATAATAATAATAATAATAATAATAATAATAAATTATTATTATTATTATTATTATTATTATTGAAGGAAGGTGTAAATGTCAGTCTTATCAGTAATCCAATTACAAATCTGACATTTGAAGAGGGGTGAGGGTCTTCTTATCTTGTTTATTATCTGCTAAACTAATTACTGTTGACATTTGATGCCTTCGCCTTCCTGCCTCAACCCCTGCCTCTCTCCCTCCCTGCCACTCTCCCTCCCTCCTTGCCTGCCTCCCTGCCAGCCACATAGGGGTTAGCCTCATCTTTTCAAGAGTGATGACATTTGACAAATGAGGAACACTGCCTTCGCCTGCCTGCCTCAACCCCTGCCTCCCTCCTCCCTGCCACTATCCCTGCCTCCCTCCCTCCCACCCTCCCTGCCTGCCTCCCTCCAGCCAGCCAGGGGTTAGCCTCATCTTTTCAAGAGTGATGACATTTGACAAATGAGGAACACTGCCTTCGCCTGCCTGCCTCAACCCCTGCCTCCCTCCCTCCCTGCCACTATCCCTGCCTCCCTCCCTCCCTGCCACTATCCCTGCCTCCCTCCCTCCCACCCTCCCTGCCTGCCTCCCTGCCAGCCAGCCAGGGGTTAGCCTCATCTTATCAAGAGTGATGACATTTGACAAATGCGGAACACTGCCTTTGCCTGCCTGCCTCAACCCCTGCCTCCTCCTCCCTGCCACTCTCCCAGCCGGCCTCCCTGCCAGCCAGCCAGGGGTTAGCCTCGTCTTATCAAGAGTGATGACATTTGACAAATGAGGATACACTGCCTTCCCTTTATTTGTTTTCACTGTTTTATCTGTCTGTCTGTTTGTCTGTCTGTCTGTCTGTCTGTCTGTCTGTCTGTCTGTCTGTTTCGAATTTTTTTGGATTATCCTAGGTAATTTACACTATGTATTTATCCTCTGTAATTTACACTATGTATTTATCCTTGGTTATTTACTCTTATGTATTTATGTGTACCTGTGTGACAGAGCCAGCCAGCTGGTCAGCCTGCCTGCCTGCCTGCCTGCCAGCCAGCCAGCCAGCCTTCCCCACTGTCTTCCCCACTCCCTTTCCCCCACCCACCCCACTGTCTTCCCCACCCACCCCACTGTCTTCCCCACCCCCACTGTCATCCCCACCCACCCCACTGTCTTCCCCACCTTCCCACTCCCCCACTGCCTTCCCCACTCCCCCACTGTCTTCCCCACTTCACCCACTGTATTCCCCACCCACCCCACTGTCTTCCCCACTCCCCCCACTGCTTTCCCTACCACTCACACTGCGGAGTGAGGTATTACTTACCACTTGGCTTGGTGACAAAGGTGCACTGAATTACCACTCCCACAATGCAATGTGGGTGGATAGATTTTTTTCCTACTGCGCACACTTATCACATAGACCCATTCTATCATATGTAGGCTTACCAGCTTTCTCCCCCTCGATTTGAAGCCGCTAGAATTTACGCGTACTAGTACGGCACCAACCCCTGCTTGTAAAACGTACTAGTACGGCACCGACCCCAAAGGGTTAAAGTGCCCTAAAGTGATAAAATGCATATACAGTACACTCATTACTTACCTTAAAATATTTGTAGTCTTAATGTAGGGTGAGAGGTGAAAAGTATTTTTTGTTGAAAAGGTGTGAGGTATGGTAGCCGCCCGGTCACCCCACCCACACATAATATACTACATTTAAAGCGCCCTACAGCGATAAAATGCATATACAGTGGTCCCTCTGTTTTCGCCGAAAATTCGTTCCAGAATGCTGCTCGAGTGCCATTACCGAACAATTTACTTCCTTAAGAAATAATGTCATGTAGGTTAGTCTATTTCAGACCCCCAAAATACACTTGCAACAGCACTTACGAAAATACACTTACATAAATGTTCGAGTTTGGAGATGCACGAAAACCGAGAGACCACTGTACAGTACACTCATTACTTACCTTAAAATATTTTGTATACACTCATTACTTACCTTAAAATATTTTGTATACACTCGTTACTTAAAATATTTGTAGTCTTCATGTAGGATGAGAGGTGAGGAAGCAAGATAGAAACGAATAAACGAGAGAGAGAACGAGTATGAGGACAGAGCCGCATAAGACTTATGTACACAAACACGTCTGGTTATGGCTGATACACGTTCATACAAACACCTTACATTGTGTACAAGTTGTCTCCACAGTGGTACAGTAGAATAAATAAAGAGCAACACTTCCATTCTCATGTAACATTTTTAGAAGGAATGATGCTCTGACAAGTTAGTACAGAAGAATAAATAAACAGCAACACTTCCATTCTCATGCAACACACCATTTTTAGAGTGAATGATATTGTTTTTATTATTATTATTATTATAATCTGTATAACCCCTGTGGTTTAGCGTTTATTTGATTATAATAATAATAATATTATTATAATCATCGTTATTTTATTGCATTTTTTGACGATTCATTGTATTTTTAAGGATTTTCTGAAAAAAACTATTTTTTTTGATAAAATATACCTCAAAAAAAATAATAAAAGTTCACTTACTTTTCCCATAAATTTCAATTGCAGTAGAAATTGTATTTAAAAATTGAAAATCTTAGTATTTTAGCTAAAAAATGAGTTTTGTCAGAAAAGCACTCAAACAGCTCTAAAACGTCGAAATATGCAATAAAATACCATTTTAGCACATTTTTCAGAGCTTTTTAATGTTTCATTTATTTTTGGAAAATAATATGAAATATTGTATAATAATATACAATTTTTATAGTTTTTTAATGGGATTTTTTAAAAATATGTAAATAATTAAACAAAAATTGAAAAATGATATAACACTTGATTTTATTGCATTTTTTGACGATTTAAGGCATTTTCAAGGATTTTCTGAAACAAATTTTTTTTTAGATAAAATACACCTATGAATAAGCTTCCTAAAAGAAAATCATAAAATTTTGCTTACTTTTCCCATAAATTTCAATTGCAGTAAAATTTTATTTAAAAGTGTGATAATCTAAGTATTTTAGGTAAAAATGAGTTTTGCCAGAAAACACTCAAACCGCTCTAAAACGTCGAAATATGCAAAAAATACGATTTTAGCACATTTTTGAGCTTTTTAATGTTTCATGTATTTTTCTAAAAAAAACCCACAAGGGTCTTGAATAGCTATAGATAAAATGAAGGCATACGAAAGGAATATTTTTCAAGTTACCCCCCAGTAACTGGTGTTTGACTAGAAAAACATAATTCTTCCGACACTCCTACAAACCGCTTGGTAAACACATCTCATATTCATGTCAATTTTTATACTGTGGGTGTATGTATCATGTTTATATGTTATGTAGTGTGTTTATTATATAATTTTTGAAAAAATATCATAGATGGATTAATTGAAATGTCTATATTAACGTAATATATCACATTTAATGCGCCTAAGATTATGTATTATTATTAATATGGCGTCAAGAGTAGAGAGACTTATTGATTTTAACCCTTTCGGGTTTCGCCCATACTAGTACGGCTTACGCCTCCAGGGTTTTCGTCGACTAGTACGCCTAAATTCTGCGCCCTCAAATCAAGCAGAAACAGGCTGTTAGGCCTAGATGTGAAGAGAATGGGTCTGTGCAGTCAGTGTGCGCAGTATAAAAAAATCCTGCACCACACAGTGCATAATGAGGAAAAAAAACTGACCGTGTTTTTGGATTAAAACAGCGGTTCAGTCTATTTTCGTATGGTATTTATGCTTGTATTCTCGTTTACTTGGTCTCATTTGATAGAATGGATGATATATTACAGAACTAGAGATAATTTTGACTGGTTTCACGATGACAAGTACCTTGAAACTGAGCGCAAAGTAGCGAAAATGTTCGATTTTGGCCCATGTTCAGAGAAACAAATCACCCCTCGTCCAATACACATCAACTGGCGAGTCTAATATTCCTCACAAGTGCTGATATTATTTATACCATTTTTTCAATGATGCAGTTGTATAATAACAGTAAATCTTCTATTTTATGTGTTATAACCCTGTGGTTTGGCTTCTATTTGATTATAATAATAATTCTATTTTATGGAGAAAAAATTCAAAATGGAAAGCAAAAGTAATGGAAGAGGGCATGGAGACGTGACTAATGAACAGAGAAGATGTTATTTTAGTGCCAGGAATATCTGCCTTGTTTATTCTGGACCCTATTTTGAAATTGGCATGTTTGAAATTTTGTAATGTAAAACTCCATTTTTTGACCACTATTTTGGGTAGTTGAAATTGGTAAATTGGCGGTTTCTTGTACTCAATCGATGAAGAAATGGAGTTCTAGCAAATATATAATTTTAGTAGACTGAAACATTGGAATTTGCCAAAATGGGCTCAAAGTGGGCGAAATGCCTATCCGTAAATGTCATTTTATCAGCAACTTCACGGCATAATTCCGTTAGTTTTCGATCAAATTTTATAATTTTTTTGGTGTTATGATCGGAAAAAAATTCTCTATCATTTTAAAAAAAGAATTACGAAAATTTACGACCCTGAACGAGTTTGGGAGGGCCTGAAACCCCAAAGGGTTAATGTGTACCTGCAAAGCCAGCACAGTGTGTAAGTATATTTAGGTACAGGTACCCTTTAAATATAATTATCAAATAACTTTTAAAATATGCAATAACTTTTTAAAACCTTGAAATTTTGGAAAGTTTCCAGACATAATAGAGGTGTGCTCAAGAAATGTAAACAAACCTGGTGGGGCACACCATATTAGAAAGACGGGAGCCTTAAAAGTTTTGGTCATAATTTGAAATCGGCATATTAGCGGAACGCCGTAGCGGGGCCCTACTTTTACCTAATAATTTTGACTTAAAAAACCTCCAAATTATTTTAGTGCATTTCCCTAATCTGAAAAGCTTTAGAATGTGTTGTAATGTTTGAAGTTAATTTCAGAATTTAGAGTATAAGAAAGCAGATGCAAATTATGTAAGTATTAAAACCAGCAATTATTTGCTGAAATCTTCTTGTAACATGTTACCTCTGTTATAATTTTTTTTTAAATATTAATAAGAGATTGGTTCTTGCAATTTACAGGTTGCCTTCTATTTGTCACCACCCACAGCAGTTGCCACAAATGTCACCAAGGACCATGTCCCACCTGCAAGATAACATGTGGAATGAAACTTCAGTGTGGACGTGGACATATTTGCCCAGTGCCTTGTCATGATGCAGTTCCTGTCAAGGTAATCTAATGCCCCTACACATATTATTTCATGGTTTTCATAATAAAATGTTTTGCGACCTTTCTTTTCGGTCCCATAATTTACGGCTGCAAGCCAGTGTCGGTCCTGTAATATTACGGCAAAATTCTATCGGCTTCAAATCTAGCAGGAAAGCTGGTAGACTTACATGTGAGAGAATGAGTCTGCGTGCTGGTGCACAGTAAAAAAAAAATCAGGGAGCCAGTGGTGCATTATGGGAATGCCATTTCAGTAGGTCTTGTTGGTGCCGCGTAAGAAATACCTGCTCCCCAGCGAATTGACTCTTCCAAGTGATAGTTCTAACACAGATGGAAGTGTCAGTAAGGTGAATTTCATGGTTTTGAGGAGTTTGTGACTGAAAGAAATGCCCAGGATACCGGAAATAGTGCTGAAAACCCAGACGACCCTCAACCTTCCACCTCTGGTGCTGGCCCATCTTGTTTATGTTCATTTGTACCAGGGTGAAGAGGAAACTCATATTTTCTTGTGTCAGGACTCAGTTATGTGAGCATGGTGATGTTAGTGATTGTGATTTCCAAGCACTTTATTACAATTCCAATAGCGACAGTGAAGAAGAATATTCTCCAGTGAAGTGTCAGTTTATATGACACTACATGTGTTCTGGTAGTGTGCCATATGCTATTCCAAGGGAAAGGAGACATTTTGGAGTACATCCGTGGCCCTCTCAGAACAGATACTGAAAATGATGGAATGGATAATATACATGTGGCAGGGGTTGTGGTGGTGCTGTGTGTCATGTGGCACCAGCGTAACCCAGGCTGGTAGCCATGCCGCTGTCTCAGCACATCCACAACAAAGGCCCACCCTCAACCACAACAACCTGCACAACCACCTGTCAATATCCAGTACCCACCAGCAGACTGCATCTGGGATTGGCAGCAGGGTGCCATTTTGTTCTAATCCCCATCACTTTGATGAAACTCAAAGTGGAATACAGTCATCTTGTACACTTGATAACAATGCCACTGAACTACAGTGTTTTGAGTTATTCTTTGATGAACCCCTGATGGAAATTATTGTCAGGGAAAGTAATACATAGTGGAACCTCAGTACTCGAACAGCTCCATACTCGAACAATTTGGTACTCCGAATGCTTTGTTTGGTAAAAAATCACTCGGTAGTCTACCGTTTGCTTGGCACTCGACCAGTCAAACACGACCTGCCAGAACATGTCGTCGTCTTCTGCAGCTGTCGCTCAGTCCAAAACTCCGCTGAACTCACCGTAAACATATTGTGTTTCTTCACTTTTTTATATTGTATAAATAAGTCACCTTGAGACCTAAGATCAGTGATAACAGCCAAACAAAACAAAAATTGGTTAATGTGTGTTTGCCCTGATGTAAACACGCCTCCGCCTCTCCATATAATTGTGCTTTAGGTTATCTATTGTGTTTCTGATATCAAGTTAAGGTGATGGATATATAACCTTTATTACTAATGTTAGCGTATTACCCAACATTGTATTCGCTCCACCGCTAGTATCTATTATCAAGATGACTCATCATATCTGAATGCTCCTGCTGGCCCTCCTCTCTCTCTATAGCTCCTCCCACTTTGGGGCCCTCTTATATTACACTTGCTTTCTATTCTGAATTTTTTTTCACACAAAAATACAAGATTTACTCTTATGCAGACTACTTCATTATTGAAAAAAATAGTATAAATAATATCAGAGCATTTGTGAAAAACATATTAGACCCACCATTTGATGTGTATTGACGGTGACATGATTTGTTTACTCTTGAACATCAGCAAAAATCAAACATTTCAAGGTACTTTTAGTCTGTAAACCATTCAAAATCATCTCTATTTCTGTAATATATCTTTCATTCGGTCAAATGAGACCAAGAAAACGAGAATACAATCATAAATACCATACGAAAATACACTGCAAAGTTGCTGTAATGTATTTTGGGGATCTGAAACAGATTAAGAAAATTTACATTATTCCTTATGGGAAAAATTTGTTCGGTACTCGATCAGATGGGCACTCGGACAGTCTTCTGGAGCGAATTAAGTTCGAGTGCAGAGGTTCCACTGTACTTTAATTATACCATGGCAAAAGTTATTTCACCAAGATCACACCTACACCAGTGAAAGGAGACATCTGTGGCTGAGATGTATCTGTTTCTGCTACAATAATACTCATCGACAGACCCCCTGATTTCAACCCCCAGCTTTCAGTGACATAATATTGGTGAATCGATTTCTGCTACTGTTACTATGCTACATTTCTCAGACAAAACAAGGCCTGACAGAAATGACAGGTTATATAAGGTCAGGAATGTGTTTATGTATCTGAAACAAAGTTCTGTAAAGTATTTTTATCCCTTCAGGAAGCTTGTTATTGATGTCTTTGATTTTGTTCAAAGGTAGACTGTTGTTCAAGCAGTATATTGGTATAAAGTTGTTTGTACTTTGTGATTACTAAGTGGTCTTGTATTGGATATAACTGTGTACACTGAAGTAATACATTGCAAGATACCAGGAAGTTACTGGGTATCCTCTGGTGATTGGTTAGAACAATGATGGAACCATATCTTGGTAAGGGGCATACATTATATACTGATAACTGGTACATAAACCCCTTACTCAGTGATTTCTTGCGAGTGTACATGACAAGACATGTGTGGCACAGTGCGTGCAAATCATAAGCATATGCTCAGGTTCAACTCAGGCACTCATAGAGGTGAAGGTGTTTGCTGCCAATGACATCATGGCATTTGGTGGCATGACAAATGAGATGTCATATTGTTGACATCAGTTCACCGAAACAAAATGACACAGTTGCAGGCAGAATACAGTGGACCTTGAAAATCATCCCCGTGAATATCGGCAAATTTGAAAATCGGCAACTTTTTTCGCCAAAATATTGGCTTGATTTTCATCCTTTGGTTTAAAAATCGGCCGGTTGTATGAAACGCGTCCGAGCGGCCTCCCAGCCACCGCAGGCACACAAACACCATTCAGAATCAGTGTGCCATTGTTTACCCAGCGTGACGATCACCTCACGCATTCATATGATACATTTCTTAATATTTCATTCGTTTTAGTGCTTGCAACTGCTAAATAAGCCACCATGGGCCCAAAGAAAGCTCCTAGTGCCAGCTCTTTGCTAAAAAAAGCGAGAATACTCGATAGAATTCAAAAGATCACACCAGGCAGGGTACTGCCCCACACCAGCCAGGGTACTTCCCCACACAAACCAGCCAGGGTTTCCCACACAAACCAACCAGGGTACTTCCCCACAGACCAGCCAGGGTGCTTCCCCACACAGACCAGCCGGGCTTCCCCCACAGACCAGCCAGGGTACTTCCCCCACAGACCAGCCAGGGTACTTCCCCACACAGACCAGCCAGGGTACTTCCCCACACAGACCAGCCAGGGTACTTCCCCACACAGACCAGCCAGGGTACTTCCCCAGACCAGTCAGGGTACTTCCCCACAGACCAGCCAGGGTACTTCCCCACAGACCAGCCAGGGTACTTCCCCACACAGACCACCAGGGTTTCCCCACAACAAGCTCAAACAAATGTCTTATTTTAGGTTAAATGTTTTATTTTAGGTTAATATAAGCATTTTCATTACTCCATCTATGATATTTTCTTCAAAATTATATAAGAAACACGTTCATATCATATAGCATATAAACATTGGTACAATGTTTATATGCTATCGAGTGGTGAGTCGGTGGAAAAACATTACGTTTTCTCTGCAGCGTTAGAAAACTGTAAATCTGTCTGATGCAAACCTCCATTATGGGTTTGTTTACAATTCTCGGCATTAATTATTCATTACTTCTCCCTTTGTTTATGATGGCATCTAAAGGTAGTTGTTAGAAACGAAACTCAGTGAATATGGTAATAATATGGCTGTGTAGTGTAATAATATGGTGTGTAGTGTAGCCCAGGGGGCTATACAGTCATACCTCGTGTTACGTGCTGTCATCTTACGTTATTTTCGAGTAACATATTTATAACGTAAAATTGATTCAGAACATGTTTTGCTGTGTAACGACATTCGACCGGACGTGTCCGCGTGGCCAAAGCTGAGCGCGCACTCAGGGAGCGTCAGTGTCTTTGTTTACAAGCGGCGATACCCACCCACCCCGCATTCATACCAGATATTGTCATTATTCACTGTTTTTAGTGCTTGCAACTGCTAAATAAGCCCATGGGTCCAAGGAAAGATCCTAGTGGTAAGCCGTGAAAGGAAAAAGAAATACATGTACGATAGAACTGAAAAGGAATAATAGAAAAATATGAAAGTGGATCGTATCAGTGAGCTGGCCAGGTGTTGGGGTTAGAGGTAGGGTGAGGATGTGGAACAGTTGGTGGAAGAGCACAAGGAAGAGCTAACCACTGAAGATCTGCAAGAGCTTCAACAGCAACTGGAACAAGAGCCAGTTGGGGACAATTGTTCAGAGGAGGAGGAGGAGGGGTGGAACAGAGATGGAAGAAATTGCCTTCTTCAGTGATTGAGATTTGTGGAATGTGGAACAAGGTGCAAGCATTTATGGATGAATATCCCCTAACCATGCTGTTGCAGGCCCTGCTGGCAACCTGTACAATGACATTTGTCCCATTCAGGGATGTTTTAAAGAATCGCCAGACACAGAGCTCCCTGGACAAATTTATTGTTAGAAAGAGGTCCAGTGACTCTCAAGCTGGTCTAGTGGCATTAAAAGAAAAAGGAAGTAACCCGAAAGAACTTGGTACCTGCAGTATTAATGGAAGGGGGTTCCCCCTTTCCCAAAAACTAGCATACTACTCCCCTTCTCCCCTCCTCCCCTCCTCCACATCAACAACTCTTCAATAAATGTAAGTGACATGTTTTGTACAATATTTACATTTTATTTAGGTATTCTTCATTAAATTGTGTATTATTTAATGTCAAAAAGTTCTAAAAAAAATATTTTTTTAACTACTTTTGGAAGTCTTGGGGGTTAAATTTATTTCCATTATTTCTTATGGGGAAAATTGATTCGTGTACGATTGTTTGCCTTAAGATATGCCCTCTCTGACATTAATATGAAGTCGAGGTACCACTTCGTGACCCGTTGGTACCTACACTGAATTCATGAATTCCTAAAATAAATACTACACCTTTCTCCCTACATTAAGACTACAAATATTTTAAAGTAAATAATGAATGTACGGGCAGTAAAAAAACAAAGAAGGAAGAACCCCGAAAAGGACTTTACCTGAAGTCTGTGGAAGGGTTTTCAAACAAATAAAACTTCCATCCCTACCCTCCTCCCCTCTTCCACCCCAAAACTCTTCAATAAAGGTAAGTGTCAGTTATTATTGTTTTATTCTTCGTCTCATTGTTTTCTGTGTAGATAAATGTACATTTAATGTAAAAAAAAAAAAAATTTTTTAATCTTTTGGTGTCTGAAACATTAATTTGATTTACATTATTTCTTATGGGAAAAGGTTTTGAAAATCGTCAATTTTGAATTTCGGCAGACACTCTGGAAGGGATTAATGACGATTTTCAAGGGTCCACTGTAGAGAGACCAATGAACCCATAATAAAACTTGCAGCTGTGATAGACTACACCTCAATAAATGTTCAGTAGACAAATGTGACATGCAAATTGGGTTTGCTGATTGTGTTTGCAAGAGGTATAAGTGGTACATGAAACTTTTTACATCTTGTGGACATTTCCATGCTCAATGCTTATAATATGTATAAGATGAGGACCAGAAACAAACCACCTTATAGTGAATTTTGTTTGTCTGTCATCAGACAAATAATATTCAAGTAAATAACAAAAAATGCACAATACCGTGACTGGAACAATACACACACAACCCGCACATATAACAAAGAGGAGCTTATGACGACGTTTCGGTCCGACTTGGACCATTTACAAAGTCACACTAACACAAAGGACAGGTAGAAGGGGTTATATATAGGCAGGCAGACAGGGGAGGGCACAAGAAAGTGGTGGAGGGGTAATAGTGGAAGTAGTAGTAGTGGAGTCAGTCATATTCTAGTAAGTACCTGCAATAGAAAACTGCCCACGAACTTGCCACCACTACCTAATAAAACTGCCTCCTACTAAGAAGAAACTTGCTTAGAAGAGGTGTTTTGTCTGTGCACATGCAACGAAACGCCCACAAAAACACACACTTTTTATGTGTGAAGAGTGTAGAACACCACTGTGTATAACACCATGTTTCAGAGAGCTCCACAAGCTGCAGTACTTCTAGGAACATGTCCAGTGACTCTCTATGTGTCTATATATTATAGAACAATAGTAATAAACAACTTTTTTAATTGTTGGTTTGTGTAAACAAGTTTTGTAAACAATATAATGATAATATTCGTGCAGTTATTGTGTTGCATACAACGAGTGGCTATATATACATTATGCATTATATAGGTCTCACAGGCCACAGAAGTTACTTGAAAAAATTAAAATATTAAAAAAAATAAAAGGGAAAAATAGAATAAAATTAAAAATATTACCAAGTGAGCGGGAGTTACCGATGTTGCCGTCAGCGGTTCACTCTGTCAACTTCATGCCTCTATATCTTTGTAAGTACTGATCACCAAATTTGTTTTCTTTTAAAACACTCAGAAAAATATTCTTAAGATTTTGGTAAGAATTTTTTTTTTTTTTTTTTTTTTTTCAACATTGAGAGCAAGTAGTTTGTGAGCAGGAGTCTCGACTGTGAAAGGATTAATATGAAAATTATTGAAAAACTTGGGGGAAATGTGCTGTACATATGCATAGAGGGAGATAAGTACAGTGGACCCTAGGATTACGTACTGCTCCAAACTCAAACAATTATGTAAGTGCTTTTGTAAGTGTATTTTTGTGGGTCTAAAAGGACTAATCTAATTTACATTATTCCTTATGGGAACAAATTCGTTCGGTAACGGCACTTGAACAGCATTCTGGAACGAAATAATGACGTAATCCGGGGGTCCACTGTAATCTGAATAATTATCTTTCACATTACTATATATAGATATTTCATAATGAGAAAGGCTAAAATTTATGCCATATAGTTTTATTTTACTTTGAAGATTGTTGACACCAAGAAGAGAGCAGGACCTTGGGAACCAGTTGTTGCTCCTCATATTGAGATCCAAAAGAAGCCATGTCCTCCTTGTAAGGTGTGTTTATGTATGATTGTAGCAAAAGTTAATACTGTTATTCAAATACTTAATCTTTTAACAAAATTACATGGTGCACATAATTATTTATTTTCATCCACTAATATGTATCACACAACCATTTTAGATGCCAGTACCAACAACTTGCTTTGGCCAACATGAAAACCCAAACTGGCCTTGCAGTGACCTTCGGCCATACTCCTGTGGGAGGAAATGTGGACGTCTTCTTGCCTGCACAAACCACAAGTGTAAACGAGAGTGTCACATAGTTGAGAATGCACCAGATGGTAAGAGAGCTGGATCCAACTGTGCACCATGTGAAGCATCTTGCTCAAAGGTTGGTGTATTTTGTGTTAATATAAAGTAAGAAACCTATATACAGAATATACTACTGAAAAATATAGGCACATTTAAGTTAAAAAGCAATATTGCTGAAACAAAGGTAGAATCAAGAAAAATTATTGCAAAATATACAGTAGACCCTCATTTAGCACGGTAGTTACGGTCCTGAAAACATCGTGTTAAGTAAAATCGTGTTAGATAATTAAAAGAACTTATGGGAAAAATAGGGTTACAGTCCTGAGAGTCCCCAAAAAGCCAAACAAGTTTTTTTTAGACCAACAGATCTTACAAATATAAAAGAGAATATGTAATTGTAGTTCATTATCGTGATGTATTATGTTGTTTTTACTGCTTAAGACTACAAATGTAACAGAAATAATAGTATTTACCTTAAATTGTGGGTGCTGATGTTTGTGGATGATTGTGAAGAGAGTGGAGAGTTATGCTGTGGCCCTACTGGGCTGAGGTGGATAGTAGAGATTCTGGAACTGAAGTCGATGGTTGTACTGAGTGTCTCTAACTTTAATAAAGTCATTCAGTAAGTCAGTCAAGTCATTCATTAAGTCAATCAAGTCATTCATTAAGTCAGTCAAGTCATTCATTAAGTCAAGTCATTCATTAAGTCAGTCAAGTCATTCATTAAGTCAGTCAAGACATTCAGTAAGTCAGTCAAGACATTCAGTAAGTCAGTCAAGACATTCAGTAAGTCAGTCAAGACATTCAGTAAGTTAGTCAAGACATTCAGTAAGTCAGTCAAGTCATTCAGTAAGTCAGTCAAGTCATTCAGTAAGTCAGTCATGACATTCAGTAAGTCAGTCAAGACATTCAGTAAGTCAGTCAAGACATTCAGTAAGTCAGTCAAGACATTCAGTAAGTCAGTCAAGACATTCAGTAAGTCAGTCAAGACATTCAGTAAGTCAGTCAAGACATTCAGTAAGTCAGTCAAGACATTCAGTAAGTCAGTCAAGACATTCAGTAAGTCAGTCAAGACATTCAGTAAGTCAGTCAAGACATTCAGTAAGTCAGTCAAGACATTCAGTAAGTCAGTCAAGACATTCAGTAAGTCAGTCAAGACATTCAGTAAGTCAGTCAAGACATTCAGTAAGTCAGTCAAGACATTCAGTAAGCGTCAGTCAAGACATTCAGTAAGTCAGTCATAGACATTCAGTAAGTCAGTCAGAGCATTCAGTAAGTCAGTCAGTAAGTCAGTCAGTAAGTCAGTCAAGTCAGTCAGTAAGTCAGTCAAGTCATTCAGTAAGTCAGTCAAGTCATTCAGTAAGTCATTCAGTAAGTCAGTCAGTAAGTCAGTCAAGTCATTCAGTAAGTCAGTCAGTAAGTCAGTCAAGTCATTCAGTAAGTCAGTCAAGTCATTCAGTAAGTCAGTCAAGTCATTCAGTAAGTCAGTCAAGTCATTCAGTAAGTCAGTCAAGTCATTCAGTAAGTCAGTCAAGTCATTCAGTAAGTCAGTCAAGTCATTCAGTAAGTCAGTCAAGTCATTCAGTAAGTCAGTCAAGTCATTCAGTAAGTCAGTCAAGTCATTCAGTAAGTCAGTCAAGTCATTCAGTCAGTCAAGTCATTCAGTAAGTCAGTCAGTAAGTTAGTCACACAAACTTATGTTTACATCTTTTTATGTGTACAAAGTAACACTTCATTACAGCCACAGGTTATGTCTTGTCTAATATCTTTTTCTTTGTTAATTCTAAGACTTAATAAATGCTTAAACATTTTCTTGCCAATTTGAGCAACACTGGTATGCCTACTGGGTGACATGATTGCTTGGCAGATACAAGATATAGTAATTTAAAGATCAAAACACAATTCACTCTTTTATTCTTGACAAACAGCTGGCTTGACGCGTATGGAATACGAATGCTGGGATGGTGGGGTGTTGTTGGGGGAGGGGTAGCATGGGAAGGCGGGTGGTCTCCCCAGCTGTTCCACAACATTAGCACCGGCCGCTTGAGGGAATGGTTGTTTTTTCTTCCTGCAAACTGTAAGTAAGTTTATTCAGGTATACACAGATACAGTTACAAAGATTATCATACATAGCAGCATATGTGTAGAGAACCTAGGATAACCCAAACTTTGGGTTATCCTGGGTTCTCTAGGATAACATCTTGGGTTATCCTAGGTTCTCTACACATATGCTGCTATGTATGATAATCAATGTAACTATCTCTGTATACCTGAATAAACTTAGTTTGTGCGAAGGAAAAACAAATTCCCTTTTCCTCAAAGCATGAGGATTCTTAGGCAGTAAATAACCATGGGCTTACACTTGAAATCACCTGATGCATTACCCAAAAGGAGCAAGGTGAAGCGATCCTTTGCTGTCTTGAAGCCTGGTGCACTTTTCTCTTGCTGACTGATATAAGTTCATGTTGGCATTGTCTTCCAGAAAACACTTGTCTCGTCAGCATTAAACACTTGTTGTGGCTCATAGCCACCCTTAGTAGGACCCCCACTGACTCAATGGTTTAACCTACTGCAGGCGACCGCGGGCTCAAATTTTTTCCCCTCCAGCGAATCGCGTAATATAAGGTTTACGTCGTGTTAGATAAAAATGTGCCGCAATTCTTCAATCGCGTAATACCCAAAACGCGCAACATAAAGTCGTGCTAAATGAGGGTCTACTGTACTTGATCACTCGGGTAATAATTGCATGTAGGCATACTGGAAGCTTTCAGGAATAACCTGGCTAATCAGGCAATCATTAGGTAAACTTGGCCTAAAACCAGGCTGAGAGAGTAAAAACACTTGAAACCAGTCATAGATGTAAAGTTGATAATTTTAGGTTTCTTCTGTGTACTGTACAAGAAGGGCCCCGCTTTACGGTGCTTTGCTAATACAATGGACCCTCGTTTTTCGTAATTAATCCGTTCCAGAGAGTGTGACTAAAGGAGAAATTGACGATTTGTGAAACCATTTTCCCCCTAAGAAATAATGTAAATCCAATTAATCCGTTCCAGACACCCAAAAGTATTAACAAAAAAATTTTTTTTATGAAGAAATATAGATTTACATACACAGAAAACAATGAGACATGAAAAAAAAAACAATAATAACATGACACTTACCTTTATTGAAGATTCTTCTTAGTGTATGGAAGACAGGAGGAGGGGAGAGGATGGAGAAATCACTGTTTGGAAGGGGAATCCTTCCTCCATAAAGACTTCAGGTACCAAGTCCTTTTCTGGGGTTACTTCCCTTCTTTGTTTTTTAATGCCACTAGGACCAATTTGAGAGTCACTGCACACCTGTGGCACTAAATATCTATCCAGAGAGCTCTGTTTCTGGCATCTCTTTAAAATTTCCCTAAAATGGGACACGAGATTGTCATTGAACATGTCGCAGATATGGCCTGTAACAGCTTTGTTAGGGTGATGTTCCTCCATAAATGTTTGCAACCTACTCCACATTGCACAAATCTCCTTAATCTCTGAAGAAGGCACCTTCTTTCCCCTCTCTTCCTCCACCTCTGAAGCAATTTCCGGAGCTGTGGTCTGTTGCTGTTCCAGATGAAGCTCTTGCAGCTCTTCAGTGGTTAGCTCTTCATTGTGGTCCTCCACCAACTCTTCCACATCC
Organism: Cherax destructor; assembly: GCA_009830355.1. NCBI lineage: Eukaryota > Metazoa > Arthropoda > Malacostraca > Decapoda > Parastacidae > Cherax > Cherax destructor. The sequence continues at coordinate 37,085 of WNWK01017115.1, forward strand.
TTGCCACTCACATCCAACCCCATGGAATTCCCCAATGTCACAGTACATTCCCCAACTGGCATAGGGTCCTCAGGGTCAGCCCCAAACCCTTCAAAATCCCTCTCTTGGACACAATCTGGCCACAATTTTCTCCCCGCAGAGTTCAACGTCCTGGAAGTCACTCCCTCCCATGCCTTACCTATAAGGGTTTTAATGCAATGGAGGATATTGAAGTGATCTTTCCAGAAGTCTCTCTTAGGGTCAATTGAGTGTCTGAGGTCACATCAAAACACCTTTAAAACATTGCTTTGTTGTAGTTTTTTGAAGTTTGAAATGATCTGCTGGTCCATAGGCTGGATGAGAGGAGTGGTATTAGGGGGCAAGAACTTCACTGTGATGAAATGAAACTCCTCCACCATTTGGTCATCCAAGTCTGGAGGATGAGCAGGTGCATTGTCCATAGGCACTTGAGTTCCAATTTATTTTCCAGGAGGTATTTCTTCACACTGGGGCCAAACACTTCATTGAACCAATCAAGGAAAATTTCCCTCGTGATCCATGTCTTACTGTTAGCCTTCCACATCACACACAAATTAGCCTTGGCGACACTGTTTTTCTTGAACACACTGGGATTTTCAGTGATACACCAGTAAAGGCTTCACTTTGAAATACCCACTAGCATTACTACAGAACATAAGAGTTAGCCTGCCTTTCATAGGCTTGTGTCCTGGCAGTGCCTTTTCCTCCTTTTGTGATGTAGGTCCTGTTTGGCATTTTCTTCCAGAAGAGGCCTGTTTCGTCACAATTGAACACTTGTTGGGGAGGGATTTTTCAGCCTCTACATAGTCCTTGAATTCACACACATTTTTCAGCCGCACATTTGTCTGAACTGGCAGCCTCACCATGCCTTACCACACTTTGTATGCCACTATGCTTCTTAAATCTCTCAAACCAGCCTTTGCTGGCCTTAAATTCACTAACATCAGCACTCGTTGACGGCATTTTCTTTACGAGATCGTCATGCAACTGCCTTGCCTTTTCACAAATTATTGACTGCATAACACTATCTCCTGCTAATTGTTTCTCATTGATCCACACCAACAACAACCTCTCCACATGTTCGAGTATGTATTTGCGATATCTTTTTTGTGAGCATATATACCCCTTTCACAACAACAGCTTCCTTGATTTCCTTTTTCTTGGCCACGGTGGAAGCAATGGTTGTATAGGGTTTCCCATACATCCTGACAAGCTCTGCCACACACACTCCACTTTCATATTTTGCAATGATGTCTTTCTTGAATTATATCGTGTTTCTCACCTTTACCAAAGGGCTGGCACTAGGAGCTTTCTTTGGGCCCATAGTGGCTTATTTAGCACTTGCAAGCACTAAAACGAATGGAATACAGTAGACCGTCATTTAGCATGGTAGTTACATTCCTGAAAACATCGTGTTAGGTAAAATCGTGTTAGATAATTAGAACTTATGGGAAAAATAGGGTTACGTTCCTGGGAGTCCCCAAAAAGCCAAACAAGTTTTTTTTAGACCAACAGATCTTGCAAAAATTGAAGGTGAATACGTATGTACAGTGGTCCCTCGGTTTTCGCCGAAAATTCATTCCAGAATGCTGCTCAAGTGATATTACCGAACGAATTTACTTCTTTAAGAAATAATGTCACATAGGTTAGTCTATTTCAGACCCCCAAAAATACACTTGCAACAGCACTTACGAAAATACACTTACATAAATGTTCGAGTTTGGAGATGCACGAAAACTGAGGGACCACTGTAATTGTAGTTCATTGTCGTGATATATTACTGCTTAAGACTACAAATGCAATAGAAATAATAGTATTTCTTACCTTAAATTGTGGGTAATGATGTTTGTGGATGGTTGTGAAGAGAGTGGATATGGATGGTGTGGCCCTACTGGGCTGAGTTGGATGGTTGTTGGTTGTCGGTAGAAGTGGATGGTAGAGGCTCTGGTACTGAAGTCGATGGTTGTATTGCTAATGTAAATTAGATTAGTCCTTTTAGACCCCAAAAATACACTTACAAAAGCACTTACAAAAATACACTTACATAATTGTTCGAGTTTGGAGCAGTACATAATCCGGGGTCCACTGTATGTACATTGCACCTTACTTTGGTCTCACAGGCCACATAAGTTACTTGGAAAAAAAAAAATATTGGAAAATACAAGAAACCTTCAAATGTGAGTAAATATAAGTGTACCGGTGGCGGCATTCACGCTGTTGCCATACGCGGTGTACTGATCGAAAAAAAATTTTAGGCTTTAAACACTCGGCAAAATGCAAAATAATCCTAACATTTTGGTAAGAAAATTTTTTTTTTTTTCGAATATTTTGCGACGTAGAATGACAGTTTCAGACTAGGGCTTGCGACAGTCAAAGGGTTAATGTAGGGTGAGAGGTGAGTATTTATTATAGAAAGTCAGGTGTGGTAGTCTCACACCAGCTACCACACCTACACAAAATATAAGACTTAAATTTAAAGCTCCCCAGAGCAATTATTACCATCAACATTCCTTGGTCACTGAGTTTAATCCTTTCTAACAACTACCCTTTGATGCCATCATAAATAAGAGACACCGAGAATGTAAACAAACACCAATTTTGGTTTATTCACGTTTCATTACACATACATTTGTGAAGCTTTTACCACAATATAAACACCTTACATTGTGTGCAAGTTGTCCTCATTTTGGTGCAGTACAATAAATAACAGCAACACTCCCATACTCATACAACACACCATTTTTAGAAAGAATGATGCTCTGAGTGAAGGCATACAAAAGGAATAAATTTTCTACAGTTACCCCAGTAATACTATTGTGTACACATTTTCTCTGGTGTTGAACTAATTAATAATAATAATGATAATTTTTTTTATATCATTGAAAGTTTACATCGAGATTTTGTAATTACAATCATGAACTGAAGTGCAAAGAGAGCCACTATCATGCCATGGCATTATGGGCAGACTAAATCTAATGGCTTATAGACTACGTAACCAAAACGGTCCAAATGTATAAAACGTTAGTACCACTGCCCCAAACGATATTTACTTTTTTTATTTTTCCTGCCTCCAAATTTGGCACGATTCCTGAGATGCCTGGTCAGCATAGAATGGGTCTTAGCCCTTGTGGCACTGTATTAAAAAATCTGGGACCACTTAGTACCTTGTGTGAGCACCAGTTCAGTTGAGCGCCAGCAGAGCAAACAGCACGGTAAACACATGGGATTCACTGATTTCATGTAGTATTAACTCTCCCATTTTAAGGGAAAAGTGATGTTGACCCCGAAATTTAGTGGCTCTGAGATGGATGTGGCCATAAGTGGTCGAGGAAATATCAAAAACCTTTATAATAACCCATGTGAACATCCTTTCAGAATGTCTTATAACCTATGTCTTAAGTAAAGAAAACAATTTTGGAATGTGTAACACGGTTCGGCAGGTTGGTGGCTGGCTGTCTGGCCGGCTGGCTAGTCTATTCTGTCTGTCTCTATCTATCATTGTCTGTCTTTGTTTGTCTCTGCTATCTGTCTGTCTATCTCTTTCTATCTGACTCTGTCTATCTCTGTCTCACAGGTACACAAATACAAATACACAGTGTAAATTTCCTAGGATAACCCAAAAAACCAGACAAAGGGCTATACTCTGCTTGTAGATATAATGTGTAAACATGACTGGAAATACGTATTTATACTTGCTCAGGAACCAGACGTGTTGGTTCAGGAGTGGATCTCACTGAGACGGAGAGCTAGACGGACAGACAGAGAGCTTGACAGAGAGCTTGACAGACAGACAGACAGAGAGCTTGACAGACAGACAGACAGAGAGCTTGACAGACAGACAGACAGAGAGCTTGACAGACAGAAGACAGAGAGCTTGACAGACAGACAGACAGAGAGCTTGACAGACAGACAGACAGAGAGCTTGAAGAGAAGACAGAGAGCTTGGGCAGACAGACAGACAGAGAGCTTGACAGACAGACAGACAGAGCTTGACAGACAGACAGACAGAGAGCTTTGACAGACAGACAGAGTTGACAGACAGACAGACAGAGGCTTGACAGACAGACAGAAGAGAGTTTTGACAAAAAGGGGGCTTCGACAGACAAAAAGGGCGACAGACAGAGAGCTTGACAGACAAAAGCTTGCGACAGACAGACAGAGAGCTTGACAGACAGAGAGCTTGATAGACAGACAGGGGCTTGACAGACAGAGAGTTTGGGATAGACAGAGAGCTTGACACAGATTTTTGGGAAAAGAGGAAAACAGGGGGGGACCCCTTCATCAAATGTCCCCAAATTATCTTATCACTGTCAGAAAGGGACTGCCCAGTCTTACATCATGCTTAAAGGGGAACCCATTATTCTTATTTTTAAATTATTTTTATTATTTTTTTCCTATTATTAATATTCCTATTTTTACAGGGCCCCTCTTTTTTCTTTAAAAATTTTTTTCCAGAATGCTGTTTGAGTGCCGATTGAACGAATTTTTTCCCCATAAGAACAAATGTAAATTAGTTTAAATTTTTCCCAGCCCCCAAAAATACACTTACGAAAATATACTTGCATAATTGTTCGATTTTTGGAGGTAAAACAAAAAACCGAGGGTCCACTGTATTTTTATTATTATTATTATTAAATTTATTATTATTATTTTTAAACTATTATTATTATTACTATTATTATTACTATTATTTTTAAATATTATTATTATTATTACTATTATTATTACTATTATTATTTATTATTACTATTATTATTATTATTATTATTATTATTACTATTATTATTACTATTATTATTACTATTATTATTACTATTATTATTATTTTTTATTATTACTATTATTATTACTATTATTATTATTGTTTATTATTGTTATTATTATTATATCCCCCCCAAGTTTTAAAAACATTGCTGGGACCTATAAATACTTTGTATATATTCCTAGACAATAGAAAATGACCAACAGGTGAAAATGTCCACCTGTCAGTGTGTTTTTGGGCAATTTGAGTACAATTTCATACCTAATATTAGTGTTAGAACAAAGAACTACTATAAATTGTAATTTTCAGAACATAAAAATTTATAATAAAATAATATAAAAAAGAGAAAAAAAGGGATATTAAAAAATTTTGCAAAAGGATTTTTATTTAATTTTTGGGCAAAAATCTTTGTCCCATAACAATTTTGAAAAATGTGCTCTTTTTTTTTCTTAAAATAATTTTTTTTTTTTTTTTTAAAATTATTTGGGGGAGGGAACGTTATATAAAACGTTTTGGGCCGTTTATGGGTTAATACTTTTGAGAAATTGATTGAGTTTGTTTTTGTTAAACATTGGCTTATAAAGTTAATAAATTTACCCCAAATTTTCAATCTGAGGATATTACATTGTGACAAGTGTTTTGTAGGATGGTTACATCAATAGGGAAATATTGAAATTATATTATAGAAAATAAAATAAATTGTTGAGAGTAGTTTTTAATATGAGTATTTAGTTTAGGGGGAGTAGGGGGGTTTTTTAGAAGTCTTTAAAATTTATGTTCAACCCGGTTATTTTTGCATTTACAGGGGCCCCGTGTTCATCCTTCACAAACTTGCCCTTTTAATTTAAATATTTTTTTTAAAAGATTTTTTAAATGTATTTTTGGGGGGCTAAAACCAGTCTACTTTACATTATACCTTTGGAATAAAAATTTTTTTGGAAAAGGCAAATTGAACAGCCCCTTCTGGAATGAAAAAAAACAAAAATTGGGGGGCCCACTTAAATTGGAATGAATTCCCGATTTTGGGGCCCTTATGTGCATAGAATTTTTACACAAGGTGATATGGACACAGGGGATATCAAAAAGGGTTTTATGTCTTTTTGTTGTTCATGGGTCCCATTTAAAGGGGAGGAGAATTTTTAGCAGAGGGGGTTTTTATTAGGGGTGAAGAGTTCTATGTATTTTAGGACAAGAATAAGTGTTAATGTTTTTTTCGGGTGAGTAGTTTTAGACTTTTTTAATATTGGTGGGGTATGCTGTCTTTAAAATGGGAATATGTTATCATTCTG
>WNWK01017116.1:0-43151 GCA_009830355.1 Cherax destructor
AGTTTCCAAACTTAAAATTTGGTTCCTTGCCCTTTTTTTAAGGAATATTTGAATTTTGGGTTTGTTGGGACCCCTGTCTTTATTCTTTAATTTTTTATTTATTTCAGGAATCATGGGGTGTCAGGGAAACCCCGGTTTCCCAAGCACGGTCCCCAGTTTGGCGTTATTTTGGCCTAATTTTGTCCCATTTTTGGCCTTTTCCCCGGCCGGGGGGTCCAGACCTGTCCGTTTTCCAGCGCGTGCCCCCCCCCAGGCGCGGAGCCGTCTGCTTTTTTACCCTTTGAGTGAACATTCACTGTGACTACCCAAAAATTTTTAAAAAAATTCATTGTGTTTAGTGTTTTTATTTATTGTGACTATAAAAAACCATGGGCCCAAAAAACTTCATAGTGGCGCCCTTTGGTAAAAAAGTGACAAACACAATAGAATTGAAAAAGAAATTGTAGCAAAGTACCAACGTGGAAAAGGAAGAGGGAAATGTGCCTTTTCAGTGATTCAGTGATTCTACGATATGTACGATACTAAAGTAGCACGAGTCAATAAGGCTATAGCACGGCCAGCGATAAAGTGTAGCATTAACATTGTAGCAAGTAATTTAAAGCGATTTCGATAGAGAAAGGACAGCCTGAAACTGACTCCTCCAATGTTGTTGGAGTTATATAGGGTGACTGACAACACTGCCGTCTCTGGCGGCCATCACTATTAAGGTTTCTTTATGCCTATACACCCCAACAGCAAACAACACTGTTGGTTAGGAGAGACATATGACATATTTTATTCATTCTAGAGTATATATCATGTTTCTATGTTATTAATATTTTTATTATGTCATATTAGATGAATTGTGCTAGATAAATAAGCCGTAGAGTTGATATTAATGTCATATTGAAGGACTATTTTGTCCTGCCTCCAAACAAACTCTCCTGCCTCTCTCATACGTCAACAAGAGTCTTCAGTAAAGATAAAACTGATTTAAATGTTCATTTATCCATTAAAATTAGTGCTTTATATTTATTTCTCATTTTTCTGTATGTAAAACTATAATATTTATTTAAAAAAATTAATTTTTGTGAATATTTTTGGGTGGAACAGACTGTTTGTATTTAATTATTCTTATGAGAAATATTGCTTCGACTTTCGGTCACTTCGAGTTTAGGCCTAGCTCCTGGAGCGGATTACGGCCGAAACTCAGGGTTCCACTGTACTTTGTATTTTTATTGGAAATTACATGATAGATTTAAAATTCTTTACTGTATTCATAAAAAATGCAAAAATGCAGGGTATTTACTCAACTCTTCAGCTGCTAATGACATAAATTTATGCCATCTGGGAAAATGCCATTGATGTAAATTTTTGCCCAAATTCTAGGGCCTCCAAATTTATTCTAATCTGCCTGCTTAGACCTTCATCAGAGAAGACAGGTCTGGGTTGTAGGTGTGCGCAATACAAAAGAAAATGTGTTGTGTATAGGACATTGTGGGAGCCGAAAACACCATTTACTTGGTAATGTTGAACAGTCAATAGAAGTAACATGCTATAAGAAAACATTGAAATAGATCACTTTCAAACCTTCATATTTCTGTAAGTATGATGTACAGTGGAACCCCAAGTTTCGGCTATAATTTGATCCAGGAGGCTGTTCAAGTGCCATTACCGAATGAATTTGTTCCCATAAGGAATAATGTAAATTAGATTAGTCTGTTTCAGACCCCCAAAAATACACTTACAAAGGCACTTACAATAATACACTTACATAATTGTTCGAGTTGGGAGGTGCCGAAACTCAGTGGTACCACTGTTCTCTGATTTTATTCATTATTACCTATTACACTTCAAGAAAACAGAGATTTTTTGCAAGATAAAATAATTTTGCCTTTTCAAAATCAACAGCACTGATTGCACATTTATTTTAGACCTTTGGCAGTTTAAGGGCTAACAAATAGAGGTACTGTACGTAGTTATATACAGGGAACCTCGGCTTATGAACTTAATCCATTCCTTGACCTTGTTGTATCCTGATTTGTTCATATGCTGAGTCAATTTTCCTCATTTAAATTAATTGAAATGCCATTAACCCTTTCGGGGTTAATGGGGTTATGTCGTACAAGTACGTTTTGACACTGTGGTTATTGACGTACTAGTACGCATAAATTCTAGTGCCTTCAAATTAGCGAAATGGCTGGTAGGCCTAGTGGTGAGAGAATGGGTCTGCGTGGTCAGTGTGCGCAGTAGGAAAAAATCGGGGACCCAGTGGTGCATTGTGGGAACGCCATGTTAGTACACTCTGATCACCATGCCTGGCGATAAGAAACTCCTCACTCCTCGAGGTGGAACACTTTTGTTCCCCAGTGACAGTTCTAACACCGATGGGAGTGTCAGTGGTGATGAGTTTCAAGGTTTTGATGAGGTTGTGACCAAACTAATGACCATAATACCGTATATTGAGGAAAACCCAGACGACCCTCAGCCGTCCACCTCCGGTGTTGTGGCATCTTGTTCACGCTCAATTGTTCCAGGACGAAGAGGAAACTGTTATTTACTCATATCCAGACTCTGATGTGAGCAATGGTGATGATAGTGATAGTGAATATGAACTCCAAGCTCTTCAAAACAGTTCCAGTAGCAAGAGTGGAGCAGAATATTCTCCAGTGAAGCGTTAGTATATACGGCAGTATATGTGCTCTGGTAGCATGCTATATGCTGTTCCAAGGGGAAGGAGTACATCTCGGAGTACATCCGTGGGCGTACAACAGGAAGTGATAGTGAAAATGAAGATGATAGTGTTGCAATTGGAATGAGAAATGTGCATAAAACTGGTAATGGTAGTAGTGGTGGTGGTACCAGGCACGAGGCACCAGCAGTGGACCATGCTGGCACCGACGCCGCTGAGTCAGCTCAGCGGCCATCCTCACCACCCACCAACCCCCACAACCACAACCTCCACTTCCACAACTCCCACAACCCCACAACCACCTGTAAATATCCAGTACCCACCAGCAGACTGCACCTGGGATTGGCAGGCGCTGACAATTTTATTCCCAATCCCCATCAGTTTGATGAAAGTCCAAGTGGAATACGCCCATCTTGTCCACTTGGGAACAATGCCAGTGAACTGGAATGTTTGAGTTATTCTTTGACGATCCCCTGATAGAAATTATTGTCAGGGAAAGCAACAGATACTACGAGTACACCATGGCAAACACAATACCTTCACCAACATCACGCCTCAACAGGTGGAAAGAGGCAACTGTGGCTGAGATGTACTTGTTCTTTGCCACAATAATGCTTATGCCACATGTTTATAAGCACCATGTCAAATCATACTGGTCGACAGACCGCCTGATTGCAACACCAGGTTTCAGTGATATAATATCAGTGAATCGATTTGTGCTACTGCTAAGGATGCTCCATTTCTCAGACAAAACCAGGCCTGACAGAAACGACAGGTTATATAAGATTAGGAATGTGTTTCTATATCTGAAAGAGAAATTCAATATGCATTTTTATCCCTTCAGGAAGCTTGTTATTGAGAGTCACTGATTCTGTTCAAAGGTAGACTGTCGTTCAAGCAGTATATACCAAGCAAGAGGAAACGCTTTGGTATAAAGTTGTTTGTGCTTTGTGATTGCTACAGTGGTATTGTATTGGATATTATTGTGTACACTGGAAGTAATACATTGCAAGATACCAGGAAGTTACTGGGTATCTCTGGTGATGTGGTTAGGACAATGATGGAACCATATCTTGGTAAGGGGCATATATTATATACTGATAACTTGTACACAAGCCCCTCCCTCAGTGATTTTTTGCTAGTGAACTTGACAGATGTGTGCGGTACAGTGTGTGTAAATCGTAAGCATATGCCAAGGTTCAATGCTGGTACTCGTAGAGGTGAGGTGCAAGCGTTTGCTGCCAATGACATCATGGCATTTTGGTGGCATGACAAACGAGATGTCACACTGTTGTCATCAATTCACCCTAACGAAATGACAGACACTGGCAGGCTGCATAGAGAGACCAATGAACCCATTCTAAAACCTGCAGCTGTGATGGATTACACGCTCAATATGCGCTTAGTGGACAAATGTGACATGCAAATTGGGTTTGCTGATTGTGTTCGCAAGAGTTACAAGTGGTACATAAAACTCTTTTTTCACATTCTGGACATTACCATGCTCAATGCTTATAATATTTATAAGTTGAAGACCACAAACAAACCACCATATGGTGAATTTTGTTTGTCTGTCATCAGACAAATAATATTCAAGTACCAAGGAGCAACACCTGCAATAGAAACCCGCCCAACACCAGGTTATCTACACCTACCTTCTCGTCTGAGGCTTGGTGGTGTTTTGTCTGTGCACATACAAAAAAACGCCCACAACAACGTAAAGACACTCGTTTTATGTGTGTGGAATGTAAAACACCACTGTGCATGGAACCATGTTTCAGAGACTTCCACAGGCTGTAGAACTTCTAGAAACATGTCCAGTGACTATATATATGTATATACATGATTGAACAATGAAAAGAAACAATATTTGTTATTGTGAATAACTGTAAATAAGTTGTGTAAACAAAATAGTGATAAGAAAATTTATGTAATGATTGTGAAATACTTAGCGAGTGAATATTTGAAAAACAGCACTTATATTGGTCTCACAGGCCATAAAAGTTATTTGGAAAAAAAAAAATATTATCAGAAAACAACTTCAAGAAAGAAATAAGAAAATTACCGGCCAACCAGCAGTTACCGATGTTGCCGGCACTAGTTCATTTTTCGTCAACTTCAATCCTCCATATTTCGGTGAGTATTGGCTAAAATGTAATTTTTAGCCTATTAGATTTAGAAAAAAAAACTATCATTTCATAAGAATTTTTTTTTTTTTTTTTTTAAATTCGTGGACCCTGAGAACGAGTTTCAGAGAGACCCCTTGTACCCTCAAAGGGTTAATCCGTTTCAGCTTTCAGGAGGCACGACAAAATACTTCAATATTTTGCTGATATCAACTCTATGGCTTATTTATCTATCAAAATTCATCTAATATGGCAAAATAAACAATACAGTAGGGCCCCGCTTTTCGGCTTTTCGCCTTACAGCATTCCGTTAATACGGTGAGTTCAAATTATGATCAAAATTTTCTATTCGGCAAGCGGTCTTTCAAATACGGCGCGCGCTATCCAGTTTGTTTACATTCTCCATGAGCACATCTCTATTATGTAATAATAATCACTCTTGGGCACATTGAATGTCCTATTTTACATCAATATAGACATTTTTATTAATCCATCTATGATATTTTCTTCAAAATTACATAAGAAACACATTACATAGCATATAAACATGCTGTTTTTATGCTGTGGAGGTGTGGTTGCCGGGCGGAGGGAAAACATTACGTACGTGTAATACTACGTACTAATAATAATCACTCTTGGGCACATTAAATGTCTTATTTTATGTTAATATAGACATTTTCATTAATCCATCTATAATATTTTCTTCAAAATTATATAAGAAACACGTTACATAGCATATAAACATTTTATGTTTATATACTATGGAGGTTAGTAGCCGAGCGGAGGGAAAACATTACGTCACTCCCTTAATGCATAACGCTTTTGTGTACAATTCTCGACATGAATTATTCATTACTTCTCCCATTGTTTATGATGGCATCTAAAGGTAGTTGATAGAAACGATTAAACTCAGTGAACATGGTATGTCGATGGTAATAATATGGCTCTGGGCCACATGTAGGTAGGTGTAGGTATGTAGCCCAGGCAGACTACATGCCTACATTATTATTATATCTGATAATTATACTACTTGTGTACCTGTACCTAAGTAAACTTACACACGTTAATATAGACATTTTGCTTAATCCATCTAAATACACCCCACAGTAGAATAAATTAACAAATATGAGATGTGGTAGCCAGGCAACTTGTAGTCCAACATCAGAGAAAATGTGTACACTATAATATTACTGGGGGTAACTAGAAAATTATTCCTTTCGTATGCCTTCACTCAGGGCGTCATTTCTTTTAAAAATGGTATTATATGAGAATGGGAGTGTTTCTCATTATTTATTCTACTGTATCAACGTGGAGACATCTTGTACACAATGTAAAGTGCGAAAACCAGACGCGTTCGCCTGGTTTGTTTACATTACGTGTGGGAGGGAAGGGAGGGCTGCCCTGGCTGGCTACCCATACTTCCCAAACCTGACTTGCTACAAATAAAACTCACCTCTCACCCTACATTAAGACTACAAATATTTTAAGGTAATTAAAGAATGGACTGTACAGTGGGCCCCCGGATTACGTCATTATTTCTTTCCAGTATGCTGTTCAAGTGCCGTTACCGAACGAATTTGTTCCCATAAGGAATAATGTAAATTAGATTAGTCCTTTTAGACCCCCAAAAATACACTTACAAAAGCACTTACAAAAATACACTTACATAATTGTTCGAGTTTGGAGCAGTACGTAATCCAGGGGTCCACTGTATGTATTTTATCGCTCTGGGGAGCTTTAATTAAATGTCGGGGTATATTACTTGTAATAATAATTTGTAATAATAATAATAATAATTTTTCAAAGCATCATTCCTTCTAAAAATTACATGAGAATAGAAGTGTTGGTCTTTATTTATTCTATTGTACCACTGTGGAGACAACTTGTACACAATAAGGTGTTTGTATGAACGTGTATCAACCATAACTAGTCGATTTGTTTACATAAGTACTCTGCAGCTATATCTTACTCTCTCTTTCTTGTTTATTCGTTTTTATCTCACTACTCTCACCCTACATTAAGACTACAAATATTTTAAGGTAAGTAATGAGTGTACTGTATATACATTTTATCGCTCTAGAGCGCTTAATGTCGTAGTAGGTGGGAGTGGCCAGGCAGGATGCCATACCTCCCACACGACTTTCTACAAATAAATACTTTTCACCTCTCACCCTACATTAAGACCATTAAGACTACAAATATTTTAAGGTAAGTAATGAGTGTATTGTATATGCATTTGATCACTCTAGGGAGCATCATAGTATAGTATGTGTGGGTGGTGTGGCCAGGAGGGCTACCATACCTACCACACCTGACTTTTTATAGTAAATACTACTCACCTTTTGCCCTACATTAAAACTACAAATATTTTGAGGTAAATAATGAGTGTACTGTGTGTGTATTTTACTTTTTAATGCCTAGTTCTATTGCTAACTTAATATATGTTAGTGTAAACTTGTTATCTGGCATTTATATGCATTTATAAATGGAAAAATGGAGTTGTGCTTTTCGCGAAGTCTGCTTTCTGGCAGTAGCCTGGAACCTAACCTGCCTTATAAGTGGGGGCCCTACTGTATAAATAACAGAAACCTGATGCAGTGGTACCTCGAGTTACGAGCTTAATTCGTTTCAGAAGGCTGTTCGAGTGCCGATACCCAACGAATTTGTTCCCATAAGGAATAATGTAAATTAGATTAATCCGTTCAGACCCCCAAAAGCACACTTACAAAAGCACTTACAGAAATACACTTACATAATTGTTCGAGTTGGGAGCTGCTCGTATGTCGAGGTACCACTGTATACACTCTAGAATGAATAAAATACATTATTACGTATGTGGCTAGTGGACGGCGAAGGAGAGTGGTTGCGGGTATTCTCACTCCCGCTATGAAAACGTCTCCCCTTCAGAGGTGTTATTATAAGAGAAAACAGAGTTTGTGAGGCTAACTGCATTAGATCACTACACTCTTAATGCTACACTTAATTGCTACACTCTTAACCCTTTGACTGTTTCGGTCATATATATACGTCTTACGAGCCACTGTTTCGGACGTATCTATACGCCTAAATTCTAGCGGCCTCAAATCAAGTGGGAAAAAGCTGGTAGGCCCACATGTGAGAGAATGGGTCTGTGTGTTCAGTGTGTGCAGTATAAAAAAAATTGGGCAGCCAGTGGTGCATGCATTGTGGAAAGCCATTTCAGTAGTCCATGCTCAGCATGCCTAGCGGTAAGAAATACCTGACTCCCAGGCGAATCTGGGACTCTTCTCTTCCCCAGTGATAGCTCTAAAACAGATGGAAGTGTCTCTGAAGATGAATTTCATGGTTTTGAGGAGTTTGTGACCAAAAGCAATGCCCAGGATACCAGAAGGAAGGAAGGAAGAAAAAAAGAAAGTAAGGAAGGAAGGAAGAGATGAGAGGAAGGAAGGAAGGAAAGAAGAGATGAGAGGAAGGAAGGAAGGAAAGAAGAGATGAGAGGAAGGAAGGAAGGAAGGAAAGAAGAGATGAGAGGAAGGAAGGAAGGAAGGAAAGAAGAGATGAGAGGAAGGAAGGAAAGAAGAGATGAGAGGAAGGAAGGAAAGAAGAAGGAAGGAAGGAAGGAAAGAAGAAAGGAAGGAGAGATGAGAGGAAGGAAGGAACAAAAGAAGTAAGAAAGGAAGGAAGAAAAAAATAAGCAATGAAGGAAGAAAGGAAGAGATGAGAGGTAGGAAGGAAGAGATGAGAGGTAGGAAGGAAGAGATGAGAGGCAGGAAGGAAATAAGTAAGAAAGGAAGGAAGGAAGAAAGGAAGGCAGGAAGGAAGAGATGAGAGGAAGGATGAAAAAGATGAGAGGAAGGAAGGAAGGAAATAAGTAAGAAAGGAAGGAAGGAATGAAGGAAGAGAGGAAGCTAGGAAGGAGGTTGTGGGGAAGAAGACATGGGTCCCCTTTTGTGTTGACAGGTTGACAGCAGTGAGGGTGGTGAGTAATGGTATAATATGTCATTTTGACAGCTGCCTTACCCTGACTCAGCAAATTTAGATGTCCACACACACACACACACACACACACACACACACACACACAGCTTCAAGTGCTAAGGGAAGTTGATGGAAAGTGTCCAGTCATTATATATGTGTATATATATTATAGAACAATAGTAATAAAACAATTTTTGCATTGTTGGTTTGTGTAAACAAGTTCTGTAAACAATATAATGATAATAATGTTTGTGCAGTTATTGTGTTGCATACAACGAGTGTATATATGTACACAGCACCTTACTTTGGTCTCACAGGCCACATAAGTTACTTGGAAAAAAAAATATTGGAAAATACAAGAAACCTTTGAATGGGAGTAAATATAAGTGTACCGGTGAGCGGCATGCGCCACTGTTGCCATACGCGGCTCAATTTCTGCCAACTTTACGCCTCCATATCTCAGTAAGTATTGATCGCAAAAAAAAAATTTTAGGATGAAAATAATCAGAAAAATAATCTTAACATTTTGATAAGATTTTTTTTTTTTTTTTCGAATATTATGCGACAAGAGGAGAGCACTCAGGATTGGGGCTTGCGACAGTCAAAGGGTTAATGCTACACTTTATCACTGAACTTAACTGCTACACTTTCATCTGCAGGGCATTTCAATAAAAAACTGTCCAAGAAGGTTTGTTTTTTCCTCCCTTTCATTACATAGCTCCAACGCACGACCACTTGAAACTTTCTCTGGGTGTTTCCTTTCAATAAAGTCTGAAAATCTCTCCCAGATTCCCAACATTTCCTTTATCTCACTTGTAGAGATAAACTCCTCCACATCTTGCACTTGTGCTGGCGTGCAGGTACACATTAACCCTTTGGGGGTCCAAGGGGTCTCTCTGAAACTCGTTCTCAGGGTCCACGAATTTAAAAAAAAAAAATATTTTTCTTATGAAATGATAGAAAATCGTTTTCCTATCATAATGCAACAAAAATTATGAAATTTGATCGAAAACTAACGGAATTGTGCTTTCGCGAAGTTAGCAGTATCCATGACATTTACGCATCGGCGATGTTGCCCACTTTGAGCCCTATTTTCGGCAAATTCCAATGTTTCAGTCTACTAAAATTATAGCTATTTCGCTAGAACTCTATTTCTTCTATCGATTGAGTACAGGAAACCGCCTATTTACCAATTTCATCTACCCAAAATAGTGGTCAGAAAATGGCAATTTGGCCAATTTCACACAAATTTCAAACTATGCCTATTTCAAAATAGGGTCCATAATAAACAATGCAGACATTCCTGGCACTAAAATAATATCTTCTCTGTTCATTAGTCACATCTCCAGGCCCCTCTTACATTACTTTTGCTTTCCATTTTGAATTTTTATTCTCACAAAAAATAGAAGATTTACTGTTATATATACAACTGCATCATTGTAAAAATGGTATAAATAATAATAGACTCTCCAGTTGATGTGTATTGGGCGCTTGGTGTGATTTGTTTACTCTTGAACATCGACCAAAATCGAACATTTTCGCTACTTTGCGCTCAGTTTCAAGGTATTTGTCATCGTGAAACCAGTCAAAATTATCTCTATTTCTGTAATATATCATCTATTCTATAAAATGAGACTAAGAAAACGAGAATACAAGCATAAATACCATACGAAAATAAACTGCAAAGTCGCTGTTTTAAACCAAAAACACGGTCAGAGTTTTTTTTTCTCATGCACTGTGTGGTGCAGGAATTTTTTTTATACTGCACACACTGACTGCACAGACCCATTCTATCACATCTAGGCCTAACAGCCTGTTTCTGCTTGATTTGAGGGCACTAGAATTTAGGCGTACTAGTACGTCAATAATCCCAGGGCGTAAGACATACTAGTACGACCAAAACCCCGAAAGGGTTAAAATCACTAAGAGTGTCTTATTTGTTTTGAAGATGCCATATTTATAATGATAATAATAACACAATAATAATTACTCTGAGGCACATTAAATGTTGTATAAAACATTAATATAAACATTTTGCTTAATCCATCTATGATATTTTTTCTAAACTATATAATAAACACGCTACATAACATATAAACATGATAAATATACCCACAGTAGAATAAATTAACATAAATATGAGATGTTTTTCCAGTCGGCTTGTGGAGTGAACTAAAACCATACGCGTCTGGTTTGTTTGTTTACAAAACTCGCGAACCAACTACTTTCTCTTGTATTCATTCTCGCTCTCTCGTTGTTTCATTTAATCTTGTTTACTCACCTCTCACCCTACATTAAGACTACAAATATTTTAAGGTAAGTAATGAGTGTACACTATTATTATTATATTATATTAATATTATTATTATTACAGTGGAACCTCCACTAACGAGTTTAACCCTTTCGGGGTTGGTGCTGTACTAGTACGTTTTACGAGCAGGGGTCGGTGCTGTACTAGTTCGTTTTACGAGCAGGGGTCGGTGCTGTACTAGTACGCGTAAATTCTAGCGGCCTCAAATTAAGTGGGAAACGGCTGGTAGCCCTACATATGAAAGAATGGGTCTATGTGGTCAGTGTGCGCAGTATAAAAAAAATCCTGCACCACACACTGCATAATGAGAAAAAAAAAGCTCCGACCGTTTTTTTCGTTTAAAACAGCGACTTTGCAGTCTATTTTTGTATGGTATTTATTGACGTATTCTCGTTTTCTTGGTCTCATTTGATAGAATGGAAGATATATTACAGAAATAGAGATGATTTTGATTGGTTTGACAATGACAAGTACCTTGAAATTGAGCTCAAAGTAGTGAAAATGTTAGATTTTTGACGATGTTCAAGAGTAAACAAATCACACCATGCATCCAATACACATCAACTGGCGAGTCTAATATTCATGCACAAGTGCTCTGATATTATTTATACCATTTTTACAATGATGCAGTTGTATACATAACAGTAAATCTTCTATTTTTTTGTGAGAATAAAAATTCAAAATGAAAAGCTAAAGTAATGTAAGAGGGGTCAGGAGACGTGAGTAATGAACAGAGAAGATGTTATTTTAGTGCCAGGAATGTCTGCCTTGTTTATTCTAGACCCTATTTTGAAATTGGCATCGTTTGAAATTTGTGTGAAATTGGCCAAATTGCCATTTTCTGACCACTATTTTGGGTGGTTAAAATTAGTAAATAGGCGGTTTTTTTGTACTAGATCGATAGAAGAAATGGAGTTCTAGCGAAATAGCTATAATTTTAGTAGACTGAAAAATTGAAATTTGCCGAAAATAGGGCTCAAAGTGGGCAAAATCACCGATGCGTAAATGTCATCGATACCGCTAACTTTGTGAAAGCATAATTCCGTTAGTTTTCGATCAAATTTCAGAATTTTGGTGGCGTTATGATTGGAAAAAGATTCTCTATCATTTCATAAGAAAAAAGTATTGTTTTTTTTTTTTTTCAAAAAAAATTTCGACCCCAGGAACAGGTTTCCGAGAAGGCCTGTCGACCCCCAAAGGGTTAATCTGTTCCGTGACCTTGCTCGCATCTGGATTTGCTCATTTGCAGAGTCAATTTTCCTCATTTAAATTTATTGAAATGGAATTAATTCATTCCAGTGGAATTCCCGCGCCATAAAATACTTTAAAAATTTCCCAAATATCAACTCTATGGCTTATTTATCTATCACAATTTATCTAATATGACATAATAAACAATATAAATAACATAGAAACCTGATATATACTCTAGAATGAATAAAATATGTCATTATGTGACAGGTGGAGGCAGCCATAACCGCTCCAGCATTGTTGTGGTATTCACTGCCATCTAGTGACGGCCTTTTGAAGCCGTCTATTATTATAATTATTATTATATAGTACATTATTATTATACATGTATTATTATTATTATTATTATTATTATTATTATTATTATTATATACGTATTATTATACAGTAGACAGTCATTTAACACGATAGTTACGTTTCTGAAAATGCCGTGTTAGGTAAAATTGTGTTAGATGAACTGAAGAACTTATGGGAAAAATAGGGTTACGTTCCTTGGCGCCCCCAAAAAGCCAAACAACTTTTTTTTAGACTAACAGATCTTACAAAAATAAAAGTAAATATGTAATTGTAGTTCATTATCGTGATGTATTATGTTGTTTTTACTGCTTAAGACTACAAATATAACAGAAATAATAGTATTTCTTACCTTATCCCTTTCAGGGTCCGTGCCGTAGTTGTACGACTTTGAGTTCAGGGTCTAAACCGTAGTTCTATGCCATGAGCTCAGCTCATTCAGATAAGCTGTGAGCAGTAAATTTGGTCCTAGATATGAAAGAATTCATCTATGTGGTAAGTGTGCACCACATAAAACAAATCCTGCAACACAGTGCATAATGAGAGAAAAAAAACCTGAGATCGTAATTTTCGATTAAAACAGCGACTTTGCAGTGTTTTTTCAGTGTTTTTTCCTATACTTTTTATAGTTGTATTTGCGATTTCTTGGTCTCATTTGATAGAATGGAAGATATGTTACAGAAATAGAGATGATTTTGATTGGTTTTAGTACTGGAAATGGCTTGAAACTGAGCTCAAAGTAGCGGAAATGTTAAATTTTTGCCGATGTTCAAGAGTAAACAAATGACCTCACACGTCTAATACGCGCCAGCTGGTGGGTCTAATATGTGTTCACAAATGTGGTGATATTATTTGTACAATTATTACAATATTGCATAACAGTAAATCTTCCATTTTTTTGGTTTGAATAAAAATTCATTATTGAATAAAAAATAAAAATGGAATTCATTTGTAAAGACTGAAAACATAACTAATGAACAGAGGAAATGTTAGTTTAGTGCCAGGAATGCCTGCATTGTTTATTCTGCATCCTATTTTGAAATTGGAATATTTTGAACTTTGAGTTAAATTGGCTAAATTACCAATTTCCGATCACTTTATTTTGTAGTTGAAACAGTTGACTGGGCGATTTCTTGTGCTCAATCGATAGAATAAAAGTAATACTAGTGAAATAGCTAAGAATTTGGTAGACTGGAATAATGTAATTGGCCTAAAATGGGAGTCAAATTCGGCAAAATCGCCGATGCGCAAATTTCACTGATGCATCAAAATTGCGAGATCATAATTTCGTCAATTTTCCATCAAATTTCGTACTTTTTGCTTTACTACCTTCAGAAAAAGATTCTCTACCATGTCATAA
This sequence comes from Cherax destructor, assembly GCA_009830355.1. NCBI lineage: Eukaryota > Metazoa > Arthropoda > Malacostraca > Decapoda > Parastacidae > Cherax > Cherax destructor. The sequence goes on from WNWK01017116.1 coordinate 13,971, forward strand.
GAAAAAATAAGGATTTTTTTTTTAAATTCTTGGACACTGGTGCACCCTCTGAAATTTGGCCTCTGGACTCTGAAAGGGTTAAATTGTGGGTGCTGGTGTTTGTGGATGATTGTGAAGAGAGTGGAGAGTTATGCTGTGGCCCTACTGGGCTGAGGTGGATGGTAGAGGTTCTGGAACTGAAGTCGATGGTTGTACTGTCTAACTTTAAGTCATTCAGTAAGTCAGTCAAGTCATTCAGTAAGTCACTCAGTAAGTCAGTCAAGCCATTCAGTAAGTCAGTCAAGTCCTTTAGTAAGTCAGTCAAGCCATTCAGTAAGTCAGACAAGTCATTCAGTAAGTCAGTCAAGTCATTCAGTAAGTCAGACAAGTCATTTAGTAAGTCAGTCAAGTCATTCAGTAAGTCAGTCAAGTCATTCAGTAAGTCAGTCAAGTCATTCAGTAAGTCAGTCAAGTCATTCAGTAAGTCAATCAAGTCATTCAGTAAGTCAATCAAGTCATTCAGTAAGTCAAGTCATTCAATAAGACAGTCAAGTCATTCAGTAAGTCAGTCACGTCATTCAGTAAGTCAGTCAAGTCATTCAGTAAGTCAGTCAAGTCATTCAGTAAGTCAGTCAAGCCATTCAGTAAGTCAGTCAAGTCATTCAGTAAGTCAGTCAAGTCATTCAGTAAGTCAGACAAGTCATTCAGTAAGTCAGTCAAGTTATTCAGTAAGTCAATCAAGTCATTCAGTAAGTCAAGCCACTCATATCTATTTCTGTAATATATCTTCCATTCTATCAATTGAGACAAAAAAAAACGAGAATACAACCATAAAAACCATACGAAAATATACCGCTAAGGTGCAGCTAATGGCTGAGAAGTGAACTCAATTATTTATGGTCTGATTTCTTTCATTTTTGGTGTATGTTACGAAACATCTTTCCGTCATTCATTGCCCAAGTTTCAATAAGATAGCCCAACAAACAACTGAGATCCAATTCCCTAGATCAGGAGCAAGAGCCCCTCACCAGTGTCAAGGAACCTTCCTTGAAATCCACTCACATCTGGAAATTTCGCTCGTATCTGGAAAAACTCGCACGTGGATGCACTCGTAAGTGGAGGTTCCACTGTATATTATTATTATTACTATTATTATTAGTACGTACATATTATAATAATAATAATAATTATTATAATTATTATTATTATTATTATTAATAATTTAGGGAACTTGAGCACAGATCCAATTCCCTAGATCAAGAGCACCCTCACGAAGGAACCTCCCTTGAGGGGGAAGGACGCATCCTGAAAACAAATTGACCGAACAACGGTTCGTATCCTGAAAAGTTTGCATGGTGGGGCGTTCATAAGCCAAGGTTCAACTGTACATTTAAAAAACAAAAAGACGTAACACTGTGACTAGAACAATAATAGTTAATACAGTGGACCCTCGGATTACGTCATTATTTCGTTCCAGAATGCTGTTCAAGTGCCGTTACCGAACGAATTTGTTTCCATAAGGAATAATGTAAATTAGATTAGTCCTTTTAGACCCCCAAAAATACACTTACATAATTGTTCGAGTTTGGAGCAGTATGTAATCCGGGGGTCCACTGTAGTCCAAGTCGGACCAAAATGTCATTAGTTTCTTTTTCCTATGTACGCATTGTTTGTGTATGTATTTAAAGTGGATGAAAAGAAGTGAGGAGTATATCTGAGTAATGGTTGAAAGGAAGATGTGGAGGAGGTACGTATAAAGAGGTGGGGCTTGAATATGTAGGAGGCATTTGTGAGCTTATTAAGCTGAAATAATGAGAGACAAGTGGTCATTGAGATATTCACATGCTGTTGGAATGTGATCATGTAGAGCGTGATGGGACACTCAGTGTTTGTTAACCATGTCTTTCAGATATGAATCCCTCACTCCTATCATAGGTGATTCCTTACTGTTAACACCTATGGATGCTAACAGTAAGAATAGTGATTCCGATGTGGAGTTTCATGGCTAAAAATGATTAAGAGGGTGTATATATTTGAGGTGAAAAGAAGGAGGGATAAGGGTCATTCCAAAAAGTTTGGAGGAAGGGGGGGGGTAAAGAAGGTCTTGAGTGATAGAGGCTTGTGTGAGCATATTAGAGAAAAGTGAGTCGAAACAAGTGGTTTTTATGGCTTGATATGTTGTTGGAGTGTGAGCAAGGCTTATTTATGAAGGAATTCAAGGAAACATGTTAGCCAGACTTGATTCCCCACCCCTCCTTCAGAGTGGCACTCAAGTGCCATTACCGAACGAATTTATGTCCTTAAGAAATAATGTCACGTAGGTTAGTCTATTTCAGACCCCCAAAAATATACTTCCACAAGCACTTACAATATTATACTTACATAATTGTACGATTTCCGGGGTGTTCGTTAGCCGGGGGTCCACTGTATTTCATTATTATAAGTTTTGAAGTCCAGAGTACTCTCAGCATTTCAGACAAGAGTAAAGATTTTTTTTTTATACACATGAATTTTACAGGTTAAGAGTTGTTATCCTACCTCAGCTCATTTCAAAGCTCAGCCCTATCTAAGGTATACATACTTCCACCCCTCAGGATATGACCCACAACAGTCGACTAACACCCAGATACTATTAGGTGAACAGGTGGCAGGTTTCCACCCATGCTGGGGAATGAACCACAGACTCAGTATGTGAGCTGAGTGCATTGCTAACCGAGCTATGCGACACCAAGTATGATGTTTGGCCACATGCAACCCAACATTATTTGTGGGTTAGTACATAGAGTAGATTTGCTAGGAAACATTTCTTCAAGTTACATAAGATTTATGACAATGATCAATGTTAAAACAGGTCAAAAAGTTGTTGCAAGAAAACAATACAGTGGACCCCCGACTATCAGCCGGTCTGAGTATATGCCGTCTCGAGTTTCGGTCACTTTTTTCGGCCCAATTTTTCCCCGACTATCGGCCGTTTCCCCAAGTTTTGGCCCGCGTACCAGACCTGTCTACCTGCCCGCGCTTGCGCGCCTCCCTGCGCAGGCATCATGAGCCAGTGTAGCTTTGTTTACCACTGAGTGAACATTACATTTCACAATAAATTCATTGTGTTTAGTGCTTGTTTATTGATTGTGACTGTGAAATAAGCCACCATGGGCCCAAAGAAACTTCATAGTGGCAGCCCTTTGGTAAAGAAAGTGACAAACAAGATAGAATTGAAGAAAGAAATTGTAGCACAGTACAGTAGACCCTCATTTAGCACAACGTCATGTTGCGCGTTTTGGGTATTACGCGATTGAAGAATTGCGGCACATTTTTATCTAACATGACGTAAACCTTATATTACGCGATTCGCTGTAGGGGAAAATTTTTGAGCGCGCGGTCGCCTGCGGTAGGTTAAACCATTGAGTCAGTGGGGGTCCTCCTGAGGGTGGCTATGAGCCACATCAAGTGTTTAATGCTGACGAGACAAGTGTTTTCTGGAAGAAAATGCCAACATGAACTTATATTAGTCAGCAAGAGAAAAGTGCACCAGGCTTCAAGACAGCAAAGGATCACTTCACCTTGCTCCTTTGCGGTAATGAATCAGGTGATTTCAAGTGTAAGCCCATGGTTATTTACCGCTCTAAGAATCCTCATGCTTTGAGGAAAAGGGAATTTGTTTTTCCTTCCCACAAACTGTAAGTAAGTAAGTTTATTCAGGTATACAGAAATACAGTTACATAGATTATCATACATAGCAGCATATGTGTAGAGAACCTAGGATAACCCAAAAAAGTCACAGAATGAAAATAAGTCACTCTGACTTTTTTGGGTTATCCTAGGTTCTCTACACATATACTGCTATGTATGATAATCAATCTAACTGTATCTGTGTATACCTGAATACACTTACTTACAGTTTGCAGGAAAAAAAAAAACAAATAATCATTCCCTCAAGCGGCCGGCGCTAATGTTGTGGAACAGCGGGGGAGACCACCTGCCTTCCCATGCTACCCCCCTACAACACCCCACCATCCAACTATTCGTATTTCATACGCGTCAAAAAAAGTCCTCTGCTACAAGCCAGCTGTGTTTGTGAAGAATAAGAGAGAGTGAATTGTGTTTTGATCTTTAAATTACTATATCTTGTATCTGCCAAGCAATCATGTCACCCAGTAGGCATACCAGTGTTGCTCAAAGTGGCAAGAAAAGGTATAAGCATTTATTAAGTCTTAGAATTAACGAAGAAAACAAAGATATTAGACAAGACATAACCTGTGGCCGTAATGAAGTGTTACTTTGTACACATAAAAAGATGTAAACATAAGTTTGTGTGACTAACTTACTGACTGACTTACTGAATGACTTGACTGACTTACTGAATGACTTGAATGAATGACTGAATGACTTGACTGACTGACTGACTTACTGAATGACTTGACTGAATGACTTGACTTACTGAATGACTTGACTGACTGAATGACTTGACTGATTGACTGACTTACTGAATGACTTGACTGACTGAATGACTTGACTTACTGACTGACTTGACTGACTGACTTACTGAATGACTTGACTGAATTACTGAATGTCTTGACTGACTTATTGAATGTCTTGACTGACTGAATGACTTGACTGACTTACTGAATGTCTTGACTGACTGACTTACTGAATGACTTGACTGACTGACTGAATGACTTGACTGACTTACTGAATGTCTTGACTGACTTACTGAATGTCTTGACTGACTTACTGAAGGTCTTGACTGACTTACTGAATGTCTTGACTGATTTACTGAATGTCTTGACTGACTTACTGAATGACTTGACTGACTTACTGAATGACTTGACTGACTTAATGAATGACTTGACAGACTTACTGAATGACTTGACTGACTGACCTACTGAATGACTTGATTGACTGACTTACTGAATGACTTGACTGACTGACTTACTGACTGACTTGACGGACTTACTGAATGACTTGACTGACTTACTGAATGACTTTATTAAAGTTAGAGACACTCATTACAACCATCGACTTCAGTTCCAGAACCTCTACTATCCACCTCAGCCCAGTAGGGCCACAGAATAACTCTCCACTCTCTTCACAATCATCCACAAACACCAGCACCCACAATTTAAGGTAAATACTATTATTTCTGTTACATTTGTTGTCTTAAGCAGTAAAAACAACATATTACATCACGATAATGAACTACAATTACATATTCACTTTTATTTTTGTAAGATCTGTTGGTCTAAAAAAAACTTGTTTGGCTTTTTGGGGACTCCCAGGAACGTAACCCTATTTTTCCCGTAAGTTCTTTTAATTATCTAACACGATTTTAGCTAACACGTTTTCAGGAACGTAACTACCGTGCTAAATGAGGGTCTACTGTACCAAAGTGGAGGAGGAAGAGAGAGGGGAGAATGTATCTTCTTCAGTGATTCACTGATTCTACGATATGTACGATACTAAAGCAGCATGAGTCGACAAAGGCTATAGTACAAACCAGCGATAAAGTGTAACATTAACAGTGTAGCAAGTAAGTTAAGCGATTAAGTGATAGAAAAAATGACGACACGAAACTTAACTCCATTGTTGTTTGAGGTAGTAATATAGGGGCACTGAGACCAACGCCGCCCTCTGCCAATGCACATAAAAGGCACGAAAATTTGGAATTCATTACCTGTCATTGCCAAAGAAACCCTACCTGTACCCCAATTCAAAACGATGCTAAAAAACCACCTTCTCACCCAAAGCTAATTGCTCCATATCAACCATTCCCAGCAAAGTAGAATAATCACTTAACGTAAAACCTGACTTTAACGTCAATGTAATGTATGAATGAACGAATGAATGAATGTAAAACCTGTTATGAATAATACTTACTTAGCTAATTATTCCCACAACACTTACATTATAATGACCACGTAAACTAACTGCAATGCAATTAATTGTTTTAAATTGTTATCTCACTCAATTAGTTGCATTGCTGCAATAAATTGCTACAATTAATTGATATGTTCAACTTATATTCAAACTTTAAAACTTAGATATGCAACTTTACTTATTTTATAAATTATCAACCATAACTTTTTATTATTTTATTATTATTATTGCTTTAATTTGTTTAATCTGATTTAATTAATTTTATAATGAAGACAAAAGTACAAAACTATGTTCAAATTTCATAGCTAAAATACTCACCTTTACTCATTGTATACTAGCTACAAAAATTCTTACAATTTAGTTTTAAGTAATTTTAAGTCTGCCCAAAATGCCCTGCATACTAGGAGCTTTTGGCATGTACACCTCATGTAATCTCAATAACCAAATGTAATTCTTTGTATCATGTCCAAATAAAAATATTATTATTATTATTATAAGGCAAGTGTAAATATTTCTTATTTATAAAGTGTAAATATTTCTTATTTATAAATTAAAGTGTAAATATTTCTTATTTATAAATTAAAGTGTAAATATTTCTTATTTTTAAATTAAAGTGTAAATATCTCTTATTTATAAATTAAAGTGTAAATATTTCTTATTTATAAATTAAAGTGTAAATATTTCTTATTTATAAATGACATACATTGTTTCAATATGAATTAGTGGTAGTAGCCTGCTGCCTCCACCACCAGCAGTATATGTATGGCTTATGGACAGTGGACCTTATAAACCCAACAACAATAACACTACCGTCAGTTCCCTCATACATAATGACATATTTTATTCATTCTAGAGTATATACAGTGGACCCTCGGTTAACAAAATTAATCCGTTCCAGGAGCTATTACTGAATCTTTCGTAATCCGAACCCTTATTTCCCATAAGAAATAATGTAAATACAATTAATCCGTTCCACAAAAAAATATTCACAATAAATATAATATAAATAACGTTTACTTACCTTTATTGAAGAGACTTGCAGGCATCTGGAAGATAGGGATGATGACAGGGGCAGGGTGTTAGTGGTTGGAAGGGGAATCCCCTCCAAAAGGACTTCAGGTAACAAGTCCCTCTCTGGGGTTACTTCCCTTCTTGGTCATTTAACCCTTTCAGGGTCCAAGGGGGGTCTCCAAAACTCGTTTTCAGGGTCCAAGAATTTTAAAAAAAAATTATTTTTTCTTATGAAATGATAGAGAACCTTTTTCCGATCATAACGCCACAAAAATTATGAAATTTGATTGAAAACTAACGGAATTATGCTTTCACAAAGTTAGCGGTAGCCATGACACTTACGCATCGGCGATTTTGCCCACTTTGAGCCCTATTTTCGGCAAATTCCAATGTTTCAGTCAACTAAAATTATAGCTATTTCGCTAGAACTCCATTTCTTCTATCGATTGAGTACAAGAAACCGCCTATTTACCAATTACAACTACCCATAAAAGTGGTCAGAAAATGGCAATTTGGCCAATTTCACACAAATTTCAAACGATGCCAATTTCAAAATAGGGTCCAGAATAAACAAGGCAGACATTCCTGGCACTAAAATAACGTCTTCTCTGTTCATTAGTCACGTTTCCAGGCCCCTATTACATTACTTTTGCTTTTCATTTTGAATTTTTATTCTCACAAAAAAATAGAAGATTTACTGTTATGTATACAACTGCATCATTGTAAAAATGGTATAAATAATATTAGAGCACTTGTGCATGAATACTAGACTCGCCAGTTGATGTGTTTTGGATGCATGGTGTGATTTGTTTACTCTTGAACATCGTCAAAAATCGAACATTTTCGCTACTTTGAGCTCAATTTCAAGGTACTTGTCGTTGTCAAACCAATAAAAATCATCTCTATTTCTGTAATATATCTTCCAATCTATCAAATGAGACCAAGAAAACGAGAATACATCAATAAATACCATACGAAAATAGACTGCAAAGTAGCTGTTTTAAACCAAAAAACACGGTCAGAGTTTTTTTTTCCTCATTATGCACTGTGTGGTGCAGGAATTTTTTTATACTGCGCACACTGACCACACAGACCCATTCTATCACATCTAGGCCTAACAGCCTGTTTCTGCTTGATTTGAGGGTGCTAGAATTTAGGCGTACTAGTACGTCAATAACCCTGAAAGGGTTAATGCCACTAGGACCAGCTTGAGAGTCCCTAGAACTCTTCTTAGAAAAATAACTGTCCAGAGTCCTCTGTTTCTGGCGACTCTTTAATACTTTCATGAAGTGCAACATGGCTCTGTCACTGAAGTGGTTGCACAGAAGGCTCATTTCAGCTTGCTCAGGGTGGTGTCTTTCAACAAATGTCTGCACCTTATTCCACATTGAACAAATTTCCTTAATCTCTGAAGAAGGCACCTCCTTCACTCTCTCTTCCTCCTCTTGTGAAGCAATAACCTCAGCTGTGGTCTGTTGCTGTTCCAGATGAAGCTCTTGCAGCTCTTCAGTTGTTAGCTCTACCCTCTGCTCCTCCACCAACTCTTCCACATCCTCACTACTCACCTCCAACCCCAGGCTGTTCACCAATGCCACAATATCTTCCACAACATCTTCCACAACAGGCACAGGGTCGTCAAGGTCAACCTCAAATCCTTCAAAATCCCTCTTTCCGACACAATCTGGCCACAGTGGTCTCCAAGCAGAGTTCAAAGTCCTGGAAGTCACTCCCTCCCAAGCCTTACCTATAAGGCCTAGGCAATGCACAATATTGAAGTGATCTTTCCAGAACTCTCTTAGGGTCAATGCAGAGTCATTGGTCATATTAGAGCACCTCTGAAACACTGCTTTGGTGTACAGTTTCTTGAAGTTTGCAATGACCTGCTGGTCCATGGGCTGGATGAGAGGAGTGGTGTTAGGAGGCAAGAGCTTCACTGTGATGAAACTGAACTCATCAGGCAACAACTCTTCCAAGTTGTGAGGATGAGCAGGAGCATTGTCCAGTACCAGGAGGCACTTGAGTCCCAATTTCTTTTCCAGGAGGTATTTCTTCACACTAGGGCCAAACACTCCAGTCAACCATTTCTTGAAAATCTCCGTAGTGACCCATGCCTTGGTGTTAGCCTTCCAATGCACACACAAATTATTCTTGTCAACACTGTGTTTCTTGAAGGGTCTGGGATTTTCTGAGTGATACACCAGTAAAGGCTTTACTTTAAAATCACCACTGGCATTGGCACACATCATAAGAGTTAGCCTGTCTTTCATAGGCTTGTGTCCTGGCTGTGCCTTTTCCTCCTGAGTAATGAAGGTCCTGTTGGGCATTTTCTTCCAAAACAGGCCTGTTTCATCACAATTAAACACTTGTTGGGGGAGGAATTCTTCAGCCTCTACAAACCCCTTAAATTCACTCACCAATTTTTCAGCTGCAAATTTGTCTGAGCTGGCTGTCTCACCATGCCTCACAACACTGTGTATGCCACTACATTTCTTAAACCTCTCAAACCAGCCTTTGCTGGCTTTAAAATCACTCACCTCACCACTGGTTGCAGGCATTGTCTTGACAAGATCTGCATGCAACTTCCTTGCCTTTTCACAAATTATCGCCATGGAAATGCTATCACCCGCTATCTGTTTTTCATTGATCCACACCATCAGTAACTTCTCAACCTCATCCACTGTTTTTGATCTTTGTTTCGTTAACAAATTAACCCCTTTCGCAACATTAGCTTCCTTGATCTCATTTCTCTTTGCCAGGATAGTGCTGATAGTAGATGCACTTTTCTTGTACATCCTGGCAAGATCACTCAGACGTATGCCACTCTCATATTTTTCAACAATCTCCTTCTTCAGTTCGATGGTGTTCCTCACTCTCTTTACCACTGGGGTGCCACTAGGAAGCTTCTTTGGACCCATGGTGACTTATTTCACAGTGAGAATCACTAAACCACCAAAAAAGACACCAAATGTATTGTGAATGTTTGAAAGAGCACGCTGGGTAATGTTCTCTCAATGGTAAACAACGCTACACTGGCGTCTTGCACAGGCGCAGGCCAGGCACGGAGCAGGCGGACACGTCTAATACGTTTCGCTAACCGAGCTTTTTTCGCTATCCGATTGCGAAAAAGCTTTCGGTAACCGATTTTTTTGTTAACTAAACCTTTCGTTAACCGAGGGTCCACTGTACAGTCAACCCTCTGTTTTCGTGCTTAATCCGTTCCTGAGGGATCGACTAAAACTGAAATCGACGAAAACTGAAACCATTTTCCCCATTAGAAATAATGGAAATTCAATTAATCCGTTCCAGAAACCCAGAAGTTTGAAAAAAAAAAATTTGGTGGTGCCTTAAAGTTAGATTTATATGCACAAATGAATGAACTCAATGTGACACTTACCTTTATTGAAGACTGATGTTGCTGGATGGAAGAGAGGGAGGAGGGAGAGGGAAGAGACCCTAATTTTTGGAAGGAGAATCCCCCTCCATAAGGACTCTAGGTACCAAGTCCTCATCTGGGGTCACTTCCTTTCTTTGTCTTTTATTGGAACTAGGACCAGCTTCAGAGTTACTGCACACCTGTGGCACTATATATCTGTCCATAGAGCTCTGTGTCTGGCGTCTCTTTAAAATGTCCCTAAAATGGGAAAAGATATTGTCATTGAACATGTTGATGAGGCGGATTGCAACATCTTTGTCAGGGTGATTTTCCTCCACAAATGAAAGCACCTCACTCCACTTTCAACAAATGTCCTTAATCTTTGAAGAAGGCACCTTACATCTCTCTTCCTCCTTCACTGAAGCAATTTCCTCAGATCTGCTTTGATGTTGTTGCAGTTCAAGCTCTTGCAGCTCTTCAGTGGTTAGATCTTCATTGTGGTCCTCCACCAACTCTTCCACATCCTGGCTGCTCACATCCAACCCCATGCAATTCCCCAATGCCACAATACTTAACACAACTTCTATAGGCTCCTCAGGGTCAGCCCCAAACCCTTCAAAATCCTTCTCTGGAACACAATCTGGCCACAACTTTCTCCAAGCAGAGTTCATCGTCCTGGAAGTCACTCCCTGCCAAGCTTTATCTATAAGGCCTATGCAATGGAAGATATCGAAGTGATCCTTCCAGAACCCTTTTAGGGTCAATGCAGTGTCATTGGTCACATCAAAGCACCTTTGAAACATTGCTTTGGTGTACAGTTTTTTGAAGTTTTCAATGACCTGCTGGTCAATGGGCTGGATGAGAGGAGTGGTGTTAGGAGGCAAGAACTTCACTGTTACAAATTTCAAATCCTTAGACAATTGGTCTTCCAAGTCTCGAGGGTGAGCAGGAGCATTGTCCATTACCAGGAGGCACTTGAGCCCCAATTTATTGTCCAATAGATATTTCTTCACACTGGGGCCAAACACTTGATTAAACCATTCCAGGAAAATTTCCCTAGTGACCCATGCCTTAGGGTTAGACTTCCACATCACACACAATTTACTCTTGTCAACACTGTATTTCTTGAACACTCTGGGAGTTTGAGTGATACAACAGTAAAGGCTTCACTTTGAAATCCCCACTAGCGTTACCACACAACATAAGAGTTAGCCTGTCTTTCATAGGCTTGTGTCCTGGCATTGTCTTTTCCTCCTGCATGATGTAGGTCCTCCTTGGTATTTTCTTCCAAAAGAAGCCTGTTTCGTCTCAATTAAACACTTGTTGGGGTTTGAAATTTTCAGCCTCTATGTTACAAAATGACACGATATCTATTAATAATAGATATCTCCAGTGAACACTAGAAAGGAAAGCCCTTCTAGCATCCAGCCTGTTACTGGGCTTTTGCAACAAAGTCAGTATCCTGGTTCAGTTATCCGACATATTATATAGATTAAGGGGATTGCAACTGATAGGGTACTAACCAAAGTAAATGGTTTAAAGATTTATTAACAAAGTGAGAAAATCTAGGGTAGCAAAGTAAATCAAATATAAAGATATTAATTAAGATATCAATTAGGATAATTAGGAGGGTAGCTCCTACACTGCTCTCATATACAACAAGTCTGTGCTGAGGGCACATATATATAAATGACTCAATGACTCAAGTACCATCAGGTACAATGTCAATAATAACAGTAATATATACAAATAATAATAAATGTGTGTACGAGTGTGCTCCCGGTAACTATGACTCGACTCAACCAGTGTACGACAGAACAACTTCTCATAAGCTAGCTGTACTAACAAACTGACAATCAGAACAGCTGATTGTCTAGTAAAATGACCACTTCGCAGAACAGCACTATAACAGGCAACAGCAACACAGCATCAGGAACAAGGAGATAGAAAATCGACCCTAACTGGGGACCATCAGTAGATCCTCCAAAACAGTCATAAAACTCCCTTACTACTGAAACTAGGTTCAGCATAAATAATCCCAAACTGTGGCGGTGCACAGATGCCTTGTCGAATTAGGTCCAGAGCTAGAGCTTGAGACCTGAGTTATCAAAGAGTGTCGAAGTGACACACAACCCAGAACAAAGTTGAATAATCACTGTCTAGTCTATTCTCTGTGAACAGAGTTACACAGAGTTCTGAGAAGTATGATTCGCCTCACCCACGAATGCATACTCTACCCAACAGAGTCTAAAGTCGAGAACAACAAGAGTAAATGGAGTGAGGTGTTGACTCGACGAGGTCAGCAGGCCAGAGAGAGCAATGAAAGAGGAACAACCACCCAGCTCAGGTGTGTTCAGAGACTGACTCCCCCCCGCAACTAGACGCCGGCAGCGTAACAGTCGTTTGCCAACACCAAGGCAGTTACTACACACTCTCGAGCACAACATAAAATATTACATCCTACCTAATATATATAGCTAATTTAAATAATAGTCTAATAATAATATAAAGCAAAATATTAACGATTTAGCTATAATCGAGAATATTCGCAATATAAAATTATAGAAAATGGAAATATACATTATATACATTGAGGCCCAGTTCAAGGGGCGCAACACTCTACATATTCTTTAAATTCATGCACAAATTTTTCAGCCCCTTGTTTATCTGAACTGGCACCCTCACCATGCCTTACAACACTGTGTATGCCACTTCTCTTCTTGAATTTTTCGAACCAGCCTTTGCTGGCCTTAAATTCATCAACATCATCACTGGTTCCAGGCATTTTCTTGACAAGATCGGTATGCAACTGCCTTGCTTTTCCACAAATTAATGGCAGCACAACACTGTCACCCACTAGCAGTTTTTCGTTTATCCACACCAACAACAATTTCTCCATATTTTCCATTGTTTGTGATCTCTGTTTCATTATTGTATTCACCCCTTTCGCAACATTAGCTTCAGTGATTTCTTTTCTCTTAGCCACAATGGAATCGATGGTTGTTGGGGGCCTTCTTGTATATCCTGGCGAGCTCAGCAATACGTACACCACTATCATATTTTTCTATTATATTTCTTTCTTCAGTTCTATGGTGTTCCTTTCTTTCTTTACCAAAGAACTGGCACTAGGAGCTCTCTTTGGGCCCATGGTAGCTTATTTAGTAGTTACACACAATAATCAAGGGCCAAAAACAATGAATTGTTAATAAATGGTTTGTATGAGCTCCTGGGATGATGTTCACTCAAGCATAAACAATGCTACACTGCGTGACAATGTGCTTGGGTGGCTGTCTTGCGGCCTTTGTATGTGCGGGGCACTGGTGGACAGGTTCCGTACCAAGCACGAAAACAGAGGTAATCACCAAAAACGGAGGTAAAATTTCCCAAAAAAACCTGCACGAAAACGGAAACACACGAAAACAGAGATACATGAAAACGGAGGGTTGACTGTATCATGTTTCTATGTTATTAATATTGTTTATTATGTCATATTAGATGAATTGTGATAGATAAATAAGCCATAGAGTTTATATTAGTCGTATTGAATGGCTATCTTGTCCTGCCTCCAAACAAACTCTCCTGCCTCTCTCATATGCCAACAAGTCTTCAATATAAGTAAAACTGATTCAAATGTTCATTTATCCATTAAAATTAGTGCTTTATATTTATTTCTCATTGTTTTCTGTATGTAAAACAATAGTATTTATTCTTTAAAAAAAATTAATTTTTGGTGAATATTTTTGGGTGGAAACTGATTAATTGTATTTACATTATTTCTTATGGGAAATATTAGTTCGACTTTCGGCCAGCTTCGAGTTGAGGGCCTAGCTCCTGGAATGGATTACGGCCGATACTCGGGTCCACTGTATCAGTATTATTCGGTAACCAGGAAATTTTCCTGATCTGAATCCCATGAAAAATCATTAGCTTGAAAAGAAAGCAAAGCCCCATTCCAAAATGCATCATCAGTGCCACGCTTGACCAAGGAAATAAAAAATCCAAAATTCTAAAACTAGATGTGACTTACGTTAAGAACTCTGATTCTGTGTCAAACCACCTGAAATTGACAGTCAAATCACATCAAACACATCAGATATTAAGTGATTTTTTTTTTTACCCCTCATCCTGTGTTACTATAAATTCCTTTAAAGTTTGAGGGTGGCTCAACATCATTTGCAGAGTCTATATCAATATGATTTTTCTGTATTAATACATACTAGACTCCACTACAGTAACAATGTAGCAGAACATAAATTTCAAATATTAATATAATTTTCCAAAAGATTTTAAAAAAGATAATGTTGTGCTTTATAATATCGCAAAGGAAAACAATGTAACAACTTTACTGTTAAAAAAAAACTGAATATGTGATTGCATATTTTATCACCTTGCATGTCTGGATATGTGGCAAAGCATTTCTTACAGTAGGAGCAGAGTTAGTAGTGATTATCTTTAACATCCTTTATTGGTGGTAACTGTAAATACAATATTGTTGAAAACCAAATTACTGTATTCATGCATTGTATTTAATCACTGAACATTAAGAAATTAAATAATGAAAAGTTGTCTTTCAAATGTTTATTTTCTTCTCTACAGCTGTTGGAAGCTGTGCTCATGTGTGTGAACTGCAGCGTACTCAAGCAAGGGCCCTTCACTCTATATCACTCATTACATAAAGATCAGTGGACACTGAAAAATGTTATTCAGAATATTATTAGATTCAGAAAAACTATTAATATCTATTGTAGAAATTTTGAACTTGATAAAAGAGGATCTAGATGGTAGCCTAAGTCTCAGTGCTGCCTTATTGTTTACTCCAAGAAAGTATTTACAGAAGGGCCCCGCTTATTACAGCAGGTGAGATTCTGGGCTACTGCTGTACAGCAAAAATCACTGTAAAGTGAAACATAGAATTTTTTCACTTTCAAATGCATATAAAAGCCTGATAACATGTTTACACTATCAGTAGAGCTAGGCCTAAAAAAATGCATATATAGTACACACATTATTTACCTTAAAATATTTTCGTCTTTAGCTTATAGTGGGTGGTGAATACTATAATTATTGTAGGATGTCTGAATAAATGAACAATGGGTATAATTGAAAACCACTGCATTAGTGAAACACCATAAAGCAAAGTGCTGTAAAGCGAGGCCTTTCCGTATAGTATGTATGTATGTGTATATACATATACAGTGGTACCTCAAGTAACGAGCTTAATTCGTTCCAGACGGCTATTCAAGTGCCGATACCGAAGGAATTTTTTCCCATAAGAAATAATGAAAATTAGATTAATCCATTTCAGACCCCCAAAAATATATACTTAGAAAAGCACCTACAAAAATACACTTACATAATTGTTCGAGTTGGGAGCTGCTCGTAAGTAGAGGTACCACTGTGTCTGTATATATATATATATATATATATATATATATATATATATATATATTGAAAATTTTCTCCTGCCACCCCTTATATTTTATATATACTTTATTTAAAGACAAAATACATTGACAAGAATACAATAGGGAGTAAAACATCATAGATAACTCAGAGCTACATCACAAATACTTCATCCAGCTCCCCGGCAGTGGTTTCTATGAGGAGTTTTTCACCTAGCTCTTTGAGAAACTTTAGTAGAGCACACTTGCCCCATGCTCCAAGGGTCTCCGACCCTATTGGGATGAAGTTATAGCAAGGGGGAAGCCTTTTTTTTTTTTTTAATGTATAAATATGGTATATTTCATGTTTGTAAATTTTCATTTTTATTTGATTTTGAAATGACAGTTTCCATACACTGAACAAATATTAATAAAATGGTCTTCATTTCACAATGTACACATTACTATCCTTCTTTCAACACAAAATTTTTACAATGTTTTGATATACAATAAAAACCCAACACAGTGGTCCCATGAGTTACTATATTAATCCTTTCCAAAAGACATATCGTACTTCAAAAGTATTGTAACTCAAACCCAAAAATACTTGGTTTTGTGGTAATTTGTTCAAAGATGCCATGACTCCCAACCTGTCCTTGGATAATTTTTGTTTAAATACTCTGGGGCTTTCTGAGTGGTAAACAAGCACATGCACAAGCTTGAAATCTCCAGAGGCATTGGCAGAGCAGGCAGGCAGGGCAAGCTTGGGCTTGTCAGCAAGGTAGAGGGAAGGCAGAATAGGCCAGAGCAGACAGGACAGGACAGGCTAGAGAAGCCAGGGCAAAACAGGTAGAGCAGGGCAGACCAGAGCATGCACGGCAAGGCAGGCTAGAGCAGGCAGTACTGCAGACAGGACAGGGCAAGCCAGAGCAGGCAGGGCAGGCCATGCAAGAAATCCCATTTGCGTGCCTTAACTATTCTATGGAGAGGGAGCATAGACACACGGGTCATCCCACAGTCACAAAAAACAATAGATTTAGCCCCATTCCACAAAGGTGGCAGTAAAGCAATTGCAAAGAATTACAGATCGATAGCACTAGCATTCCACATCATAAAAATCTTTGAAAGGGTTCTAAGAAGCAAGATCGCCAATCACTTGGATACCCATCAATTGTACAACCCAGGAAAACATGTGTTTCGAGCAGATTGCTCCTGCTTCTCACAACTACTGGACCACTATGACATGGTCTTGGATGGTCACTCCTGCCTCTCTCAACTACTGGACCATTATGACACTGTCTTGGATGGTCACTCCTGCTTCTCATAACTACTGGACCACTATGGCATGGTCTTGGATGTATTGGAGGCCAAACAAAATGAAGATGTAGTATACACAGACTTTGTGAAGCCTTTGACAAGTGCGATTATGGTGTAATAGCACAGAAAATGCGTGATAACTTCCTAACAAATAGAACACAAAGAGTAATAGTAAACAGAGTAAAGTAAGAGGTGACTACATAGAAAAGCTCTGTTCCACAAGGTACAGACTCGCTCCCATCCTTTTCCTCATCCTCATGTCAGATAGACAGAGATGTAAGCGACAGTACCATGTCCTCTGCTGATAATACCAGAATTTGCATGACATGAGGATAATGCAAATCTCCAAGTGGACATTAACCAAGTCTTTAAATGGGCCTTGGAAAACAATATGAAGTTCAATGAGGACAAATTTCAATTACAGTGGTACCCTGGATTTCGTCAATAATTCGTTCCAGAAGGCTGTTCAAGTGCCGTTACCGAACGAATTTGTTCCCATAAGGACGAATGTAAATTAGATTAGTCTGTTTCAGACCCCCAAAAATACACTTACAAAAGCACTTACAAAAATACACATACATAATTGTTCGAGTTGGGAGCTGTACGAAATCTGGGGTACCACTGTACTCCGATATAGAAAACTCAAATTATTCTAAACTGTCATATCTGAGCGCCTCTGCAAAGACAGTGATTATGTATGAGTGAGGCAAAAGTGTTGAATGATGATGAAAGTATTTTCTTTTCGGGGATTTTCATTCTTGTTGGGTCACCCTGCCTCGGTGGGAGATGGTCGACTTGTTAAAAACAAAAACAAAAACTCAAGTTAATAAAACCACACAATAGAGTGAAAAACTAATGTGAAGGACCTGGTAGTGATAATGTCAGAGAATCTCACTTTCAAAAAATCACACCCCTCAAGGGAGGTTCCTTGACGTTGGTGAGGGGCTCTTGATCTAGGAAATTGTATCTGTGCTCCAGTTCCCTGAATTGAGCCTGAATACCTTCCATCTCCCCTTCCCCACATGCGCTGTATAATCCTACGGGTTTAGTGCTCCCCCATGATTACAATATAATAAAAAAAAATGTCTCACCCATATCTGCTATTAAAATGATAGGATGGATTATAAGAACCTGCAACACTAGGGATGCCAAGCCCATGATGATTCTTTTCAAATAGCTTGTTCTTTCTAGGCTGGAGTAGTGCTGTACAATAACGGCTTCTTTCAAGGCAGGCAAAATTTCAGACCTGGAGAATATACAGAGAACTTTCACTGCACATTTCAGAACAATAAAGCACCTAAATTACTGGATACGGTTGAAGTCCCATGACCTATACTCTTTGGAATGCAGGCAAAAAAGATACATGATAATATAAAATTGGAAAATCCTAGAGGGACTAGTTCCAAATCTGCACACGGAATTCACTCCCTACGAAAGCAAAAAGATTTGGCAAGTGGTGCAACATATCAACCCCGATGAAAAGCAGGGGTATCATGAGTACACTGAGACAACACAATAACTGTCAGGGGCCCAAGACTGTTCAACTGCCTCCCAGCATACTTAAGAGGGATTACCAATTGATGCCTATCTGTTTTCAATAGTGAGCTGGACAGGTACCTAAATACGTACAGTACCTGATCAGCTGGGCTGTGGTTCGTATGTTGGTTTACAGGCTGTCAACAGTAACAGTCTGGTTGATTAGGCCCTGATCCACCACGATGTCTGGTCATGGATTGGGCCATGGGGGCGTTGACCCCCTTAACACCCAGGTAGGCAGAGCAAGGCAGGACAGGTCATGCAAGAACAGGCAGGGCAAGGACAAAGCAGGTAGGGCGGTACAGGGTTTAGTAGGCAGGCGGAGATTGGTGAAGAATTGTTGACTTAATATTTACAATCTTGTCGCAGCCTCCCACTGCCTGCATGTCAAAGTATTTTTTCCACAATGATATGTTACAAACTATTCTGGAAAAATACCCTGACTTTGTTCACTGTAAATAATGGATTACCACTTTTTTTTTGTGTGTGTATGGGACCTAATTTATGTCTCCATAAATAACACATTACGATTATGACCAGATATAAACATATAAATAGTTCATTACCATTGTAACTTGTTCATCTAACAAAACTCTGCGGCCCACATCCTGGACCCATTATGTGCCTCTGTAATATTTTGACTACCGCCCACAGGATGGGTATGGGGTGCATAGTAAAGATATTAAACTGCATGGCATGTTCGTGTCAGGTACATGTACTGTACCTCTACCTCCCTATCACCCTCCCTAGTGCATGACCCCCTTCCCTCCCCACCCCACTCCATTACTTCATTGAAGGTAGGCAAGACACGACAGGCCAAAGTAGGTGGGGCAGGACGAGACAGGATAGGCCAGATCAGGCAGGACAGGACAGACCAGAGAAGGCAGGGCAGGACAGCATAGGCCTGAGTAGGCACGGCAGGACCGGACAGGCCAGAGCTGGCTGAGCGGGACAGGACAGACCAGAGCAGGCAGGACAGACCAGAGCAAGAAGGACAGGACAAAACGGACAGGACAGAGCAAGCAGAACAGGCCAGAGCAGACAGGGCAGGACAATACAGGCTAGAGCAGGCATGGCAGGACAGACTAGAACAGGCAGGGTTGGACAAACCAGAGCAGGCAGAGATTGATAAAAAATTGTAGATTTGATATTTGTATTCGTAAAATTGGTAGAGTGCATCTACACACTTGAATTTTCCCTTCCACTATCGTTGATTTTGGAAGTTATGAGCCATTCCAAGTATCCTGGAATGGCTCAGATAACCAGGATACTGATTATTTTCCTAGAATTTTGGCTTAGTTACCGTATACCAGCACTGAAAATTTGAACCTAATCGTTTAAGCTCTCGTATTATGAGTAAAAGAAATCGAAAGTCGGAGGAAGAAAAAGTAAAGGAACTAAATATTGGCAACCACTTTAAAGGTCCCCTTCATGGATACTTAATTATTTACCAAATCAGCAGTGAAACACAAGAGGTAAAGCTAACAGGACACCGCCATTCCAGGCTCCTAGGCAATGCTCTAGCTGTCACCGAGTAAGTCACGCCACTGAAAATTGCCTGCAATACATTATGTGTGATTACTGCCATAAGAGAGGACACCAAAATGATCGATGTAAAAATAAAAAGAAACTGCGCAGACAATATCACCGGCTCTTTAGAAATGTAATTTCTGAACAGATCAACAAAATCTTAGATATACTGAACACACACACACACACAGTGGGTAAAGCTCTCGCTTTACGCACGGAGGGGCCGGGTTCAATTCCCGGTGGGGCAGAAACATTTGAAGTGTTTCCTTACACACACACACACACACATACATACAACAGGCCTAGTGTCTAAGTGACATGTGCCTAGGACAAAATGGTAACTAACATTAGCTCAGCAGGTGGATGCCCCAGTATGACGCCTGCCTCAAAATCAACCTTACATTCTTATTTAGTCACTGTACACAGATACGAGGAGCCAGCATATCGGCATCCTGTCCATCATTACCAAGGGTAGGCGCTGTATGACCCCTGTGGTTTAGCGCTCCTTTTGATTATAATAGTAATAATAATTACCAAAGGTTACCAAAGGTTAATGGACACGTCATCCTGACATGATCGGCGTTGGTGATTTTTTTTTTTTTTTGGACGACAGATTTCCTGAGAATTTTGCTAAAATTGCTGGCTGCATCTCATAAGCGTGACAAGACACGCACAGTCATGGTGGTAGTATTACTCTATGCTTCAGTACTGCGCTGTATGACCCCTGTGGTTTAGTGCTTCCTTTTGATTATTATAATAATAATAATAATAATATGCTTCAGTAAAAGTATACACTCCCATCCCACTGATGATGGGATTTCTAATCACCTGGAAATGTTCTGGCCAGGCATAAACTCTACCTGGTGTGTGCTGTATTCGTACCTCAGTGGCAGCGAGAGGACCCAGAGGTAGACTTCTTTCTACTGCATAATGTCAACGAATTATAAATGTTGGTGACCCCAGTCACGTTTTGAGCCATTTTGATGAAAATCTTATAGCTTGATATGAAGAAACTTTTTAGAAGTCCTACTGTATAACCCTTGTGGTTTAGCGCTTCTTTTAATTATAATAATAATAAAAATAATAATTTAGAAGTCCTACTCATATCTCTGGCGCCTCCTTCAGCTCTTTAGTAATATAACGAAAAAAACTGTCACTTGAAATCTTATTATGTTGGCTCATCTGATCACAAGGCTGTCTTTACGAGTGGAATATTCTTCTCCAAGGTGATATTAATATGCAAGCTAACGCCTTCCCTAAATATATCCTTATCTCCAGCCCAAGAACATCCCTCACCGGCAGCATGTTAGGAAGCTATCAGATCATCGTTGGTGTGGCTATCGTTACCGAGAGGCTGCTTTGCCAGGTACAAGAATTGAAAAACGTATAAGAGGCATCCCACTATCTATAAGAAGAGCACCCACAAGCAAGCCTGTCGGCGAATGGAGAAAGTGAAAAACTGGGCTGTTTCTAAATGGGAAGATTAGATTTTTGCAACTGAAGTGGCTAGTTTATTGTGCACCCCATATCCATCCTGTGGACGGTAGCGCAAGAGCATATGGATACACAAAAGGCCTAGGCACTAGGCCCCAAAAGGGTTAACAATTGTACATTTGGATTTATATCTACAGTTCACTTATCTGTTACAAGCAAATTTAGGAAATTTGTTTAGTATAACTGGTATCTTATTTTCATTAATAAGATATCTTGACATGTCACATAGGTTATTATACTGTCTATCTCTATATTCCTCAATAAGTGGACAATTAAGCACATAGTGTTCAAGACAGTGACCATATGCCTGATCACATAATTTGCATTTAGTTTGATCATCTGTGTGTCTCCCAAACTGCCAGAAGTACTTGTAGCCAAGCCTAAGCCTGGCCACTACAACATCAGTCAGTCTGTTCACATTGCAAGTTGCTCCATAAACATACTCATCTATGTTCATGTTATCATAGTGGGTTATAGATCTACTCAGGCTTCTAACTGCATTATTATAGCAATCATTTTCATTATTTATTTCTCTCCTAATATTATTCCTAATGCTAGACACAGATATACCAAAGTTATATTCTACATTCTCCTTCTGGGTACTCTTCTTGGCTAACATATCAACTTTATCATGAAGGAGTAATCCAATGTGTGATGGAATCCATAGCAATTGTACATTAATTCCTTTGTCCCGGATTTTTGAGTATCTATACCTGGCTTCTCCAATGAGCATACTGTTAGAGTCATTATATGAGTCAAGAGCCTTCAATGATGACATAGAATCAGTAATGATGATAGAGTGAAGCTCAGTGTCATAGGTTAGCTTTAGTGCCATTAGGATTGCAAACAATTCAGTTTGCAGTGTAGACGCCCAGTTGTTAATTCTTATGCCTAGTTCAAAAAAAATATTTTTGTAACAAACTAGGGAGGTGGCAACCAGAGCAGATGCAGCCCTGCCAGAAGACTCCTGTTTAGATCCATCAGTGTATATAACTTGTGATAACTTATTACTACCAGCTAGGCGAGAAATTTCTTCTTGAGCAGTTGCTTTAACAAGTGATTTAAGGAAGGGATTACTAGCAATGAGCTTCTTGGGAGGGACTTGCAGGTATGTGATATTAAATGAACACATCTTCCATGGAGGGGTGAAATGCTCTTGTTGCCTACAGTGATACAATTCATGCAGGTTGTAAAATTTAATGTAATTGCATGTTTTCACAATCCATTTAGATCTGTGAGTATTTACTTCTAGACATTTAGTAAGATTCATTGTGACAGTGTCTGGTTCATTTCTTAACATTCTAATACCAAGTACAGTGTTAATTTCAACAATCCTATCACTGATACTAGTAATACCAAGCTCCTTCCTCATATTAAGAACCTTTGTAGATTTGGGACAGCCAAGTATAATTCTGGGAGCTTCATTTTGCATTAACTCCAAGGGATGGAGAGAACTTTCTCTAGCTAATATCAACATGGATTCGCTACCCAGCCTTCGTGGTGGTAGGGTGTGCTGTACTGGAGCTCTGGTGGCGAAACAGAGCAACTTTATTTTCTACAAGATGGCAGAGAGCTACAGGAGGAGAGTCAATACTGTTTGTGTAGAGCTGCTCCAAGGGGCTGTATACCCTAGCAATGCTGATGTCCTTCTACCCCTGATTCTATGAGACACGTATGGTATCTCTGCTGTCGACATGTACGGAGTATCGTTGAATGGAGCAGCAAGAATATTTGTAAAGTTAAACACCGGCAGCGCTTATGAAAAACTAGTGGATGATTATCAAGAGAAGAGGTTAGTCATCAATTCCGGCTTGGAGGTTCGGCTGAGAGACGTTTCGACCCACTATTCGTGGATAAAAGTTCGTAATGTCCCCTTTGAGGTGTGTGAGGTGGATGTGAAGGATGTATTTCAGCAATATGGAGTCATCCAGGCCATAACGGTGGGTCGGTGGACCCAGGGTATCTACGCCGGTATGCCGGAAGGCTCATTCTCCATTAAAATGTCACTAAGGAGACAGATTCCCTCATATGTGATGCTGGAGATGTTCCGTACCCATGTGTACATTATGTATGCTGGGCAACTGAGGACGTGTAGACTGTGTGGAGGTACAGGTCATGTAGCAGCATCTTGTGACAGCAGGAAAGACTCACAACATCACGACCGTGCTTTTGGTGCTGGGATGATGGCAGGAGGTGAGGAAGTGAGTTGTGAGGAGCGGATGGAGGTGGCTGTGGAAGTCTCAGGAAAGTGGAGTGAGGCATTGGAGGCTGTGGAGGAGGTGGTGATGACTTTGTCACCTGAGACGCAGGAGACACAGGTGGAGCAGCCTCGGATGGAGCCAGTGGATGGGCCATCTGGGGTGAGGGATGATTCCCAAGACTTCTCTTTGGCTGATCTGTGTAGAATCTTGGATAGCCCTGGAACCGGGGATTTGTTGTGTGAGAGTGAGGTGACTAATGTTGTTCCGAATGATGAGGTGAATCAATGTGCACAGAGTCAGGGGGAGGGCCCTCCTATGGTGTCTAAGACTGTCGAGGTGGAGGTGTATAGGGGGAATGATGATGGGACTATGGAGGTATTGAGTGAGTCCCATAAAAGGCCCAGTGGAATGAGTGAGGATGATATACTAACCCCAGGTCAGAGGTCATGCAAAAAAGCCTGGGTGGAGGTGGCTAAGGGTGGGAAGGGATGGCAAAAGGGAAAGAGCATGGTGGCGATGGTGAAGGAGAGGATTGAGGGAGAAGATAGGAAGAGGAATGTCAACCTGGGTGTGGTGAAACAGCCGAAGCAGAGAGGGAAACCCCCGATGAGGCTTTCAAGTGTTTAGACATGAACGTAAATGGCCTCCACACGGAGGTAAAGAGAAAATGGGTAGAAGTGACTTTGCGACATTTGAAAGTGGATGTGTGCTTCCTTCAGGAGCACAATTTTAGGTGTGGTAGAGAGTTGAGGTTGAATGGTTATGAGATGTACACTGGTAGTTCAGAGAATGTCAAGGGTGGGGTTGCGATAGGTATATGTTCATCCAGTCCTTTTCGGTTGAAAGCATGGGAGAAGGGGGGAGGGGGAGGATAGTCTGGGTGGAGGGTATGTTTGTTTTATTGGGGTGTACATGCCAGCGGTAAGCAGTCATCAGGTAAAAGAGGATTTTGTCAATGAGGAGCTAGTTTATGCACTTCGTGGGCTGCCCTTGGTAACGATCGTTGCGTGGGATTGGAATTGTGTCATACAGAGGAAAGATGTAGAACCTAGGGGAGCTGGTTGTGTTCTGGGGGTGTTGCAGGAGGTGTTGGGGGCGATTGGGGTGGTAGATGTCGTAAGGTGTGAGGGGTGGAATGTCGAGCATACGTTCTTTCATAGGGGTTATGCTGCGAGGCTTGATAGGATTTATGTTTCTGGGGATGTTGGGGTGGGCAATGTGAGTTGTGTAGACGTGGGGTTTTCAGATCATCTGGGTGTTTTAGTTGATCTTCGGTGGGAGGGAGTGGTTGCGGTGTACCCTAGTTATTGGAAGTTAAATACCCATTTGTTACAAAGGGTTGGGTATCAAGGGTATTTTGCTGTGTGGTGGGAAGGGCTGTGGGGTGCGGGGAAGGGGATTGGGGATATAGTAGCATGGTGGACTGTGAGGGCGAAGGTGGCAATACGGGAATATTATCAGAGGGAGGGAAGAGAGGATGCGAGGCTGAGGTTTGGTATACAAAGATACGTGGAGGCTCAGTTGTGGGAATGTCAAGGGGAAGGGGTAGGGCGATCGCAGGAGGAGGTACGGAGGTTATGGGAACAGTTGAAGGATATTCAAAATGAAAGGTTTAAGGCGATCAGGGTGCTTAGTGGGTTAGAAGATGTTTTCTGGGGTAACAAACCATCGGCTATGGTGTTGCAAAGATTTAGGAGTAGGAGGAAGAGTATAACGTGATGTCGCTGAAGGTAGAGGAAGGTATGGGAGTGTACAGACTGGGGCAGGTGTTATGCACAATGGAGGGGATGAGTGAGTATGCCAGAGTTTGGTTTCAGCATAAGTGGAGGAATGAGGTGGGTGGGGCAGAGGAGAGGGAGATACTCTTGGATGGGGTGTGTAGGGGAATTAGTGATGAGGCTAAAAGGGTCATGGAGGGGGAAGTTATGGAGGTGTGGCAAGGAGTGAAGGGGTTGAGCTTAGGGAAAATACCGGGTTTGGATGGGATTCCTGGGGACTTTTATGTCACTCATTGGGATGTATTGAGGGGAGTGTTACTGTGTGTGTTAAATGCCATGAAATTGGTAGGGAGTATGGGGGAGGATCAGAGAATAGGGGTGGTGGTCTTGGTGCTGAAGGGAGGAGAAGGTGGTGCGCTGAGTGGGTATAGAGCCATTACCTTGCTTTGCTCCGATTATAAAATCTTTGCAAAAGTTTTGGTGAATAGAATGAAAAAGGTGCTTGATAGACTGGTGGATGAGAGGCAGTACAGTATACCTGGGCGGAGCATGAGGAATGGGCACAGGCGTATAAAAGGTTTTGAGGAGAGGAGAAGGGGGGGTATCATAGGTCTGGATTGGGAGACGGCATATGATAGGGTGCAGCGTGATGCTTTGGTTGCAATATTGAGGAGGCAGGGATTCAGGGATGAAATCATCGGTTGGGTCGAAATGCTGTATGAGGGGGCTCAGGTGAGGGTGCAGATTAATGGGAGGTTCCGAGGAGTTGTGAGAATGGAAAGGGGGCTGCGGCAGGGATGTCCCTTGTCGCAGCTCCTCTTCGCATGTTTACAGGATCCCTTCTATAGGTTAATTAAGGTAGGGGTGAGGGAGATTGGTGGGATAAGTGGGGCCGAGCCAGGGATTGTGGGGTATGTGGATGATACCATTATTATGGTAGGATCCAGGGAGGGTTTAGTTTGTGTGAAGGGAATAGTAGGTATCTTTGGAAAGGCAACGGGTATGCGGGTTAACAGGGTAAAATCTAAGTTTCTGGAGGTAGGGTCATGGGTGAGGGGGATGTTGGGACAGGAGCTAGGATGGACAACGGTGGATAGCCTTAAAATTTGTAGCATTATTTTTTGTAATGATGGGAAGGTGGCTAGGGAGATGAATTCGTCTTTGGTGGTGGGAAAGGCCATGGGAAGGATGGCAGGTTGGAGGCCTGGGGATATAACGATTTTGCAAAGGGTGTTCATGATTAATACATTAATATATAGTCGGTTATGGCATGTAGGGGCTGTTTATCCGATTGTCGAGAAGGACGCTATAAGTTTACAGAGGAGGGTCTTGAGGTTCATTTGGGGGTTTGGGAGACATTGGTTGGGGCAAGGGGTAGTCATGACAAAGTTGGGGTATGGAGGATTGGGGTTGATACCTCTGTGGTGGAGGTTGATGGGTATATTCGTTAAGCAGGATTTTGTAGCAAGGGGAGGGGTACGGGGGACAAAGGTTGGAAGGGTGATGGAGGAGATAAGGCAATGGTGGGTAGGTAAGGATATTCTAGTGGGTGAGGCAATGGTAAGGTTTTTATTAGTTGTGAGGGAACCGAGTAAGGTGAAATTGGGGGTCCTCAATAGGGTGGGAAGGGGAGGTGCGGATGTAGTGCAGGGTATCGCGATGTATCCAATGTACGATTGGAAAGCAACGTGGTACTGGTTTCATAAAGTTAAGCTGCCTTCTAAAGTTAGAGAGACAGGTTTTAGATTTCTGCATGGTATTCTGGCGTCGTCGAAAGCGCAGTTGTTTAAAATGGGGTTAGTGAGAGATGAGCTTTGTAGCCTTGTAGCCGTTGTGGACAGCTAGACACGGCATACCATAAAGTATACTTTTGTGAGGAACTGGGAGATGTAAGGGAGTGGTTTGGTGCTGTGGTCAGGGGCGTGGGGGGGGCTGTCTTTGTTCAGAGTGTTGAGTCTGGATTTGGGGGGTTTCAGGGAGGGGGTGTGAAGGGCGGTCATGTATCTTGGGTTAGATTTCTCACATGTTTCATGGGGTTTGCGTGAGGAGTCGGGTAGGGTTCGAATTCGGGCTTTGGCGGCGAGATTCTATAGGACTCATGGTAGGAATCTGGAGTTGTATGGGCATAGGTGGGACACAGGTTTTTCTGAGGGTTACAGGGCGATGACGATGGGTTGGTTGTTAGGTCAGGGATGTAAGATGTAAAAGGGCTATGCGAATTTGGGTCTTGGGATAGGGGTAGAGGGATGGGGGTCGGAGAGTGTGTGTGTTGGTTGACAGGTTAGGTGTGTGCATTTGCGAGTGTGAGGGGGGGGTAGGTATGGTAGGGAAAGGGGTGTAGGGTGGTGGTCTTGTGTTTGAGTGCTGACTAATGATGGAGGGGGGGTTCGGGGTTTGCGTCAGGGGAAGACTTTGGGGTTTTTCCTCTGCTTCTGGGTGGGGGTGTGATGGATAATTGTCTATTACTGTTATAATTGTTATACGTATGATGGATCTGCATACATAACATTGCAGGTAACGGGATGGTGAAATGCATTGTGATACATGTGGTGGACACCTCTAGCTTCCTGTAATGTTCATGCCTGTAAGATTTGTTAATTTTAGGCTACTGGTTAAGGTGATATCCTTGCTATATGTTATGAGTATATCAGTGCAATGTTTGTGTACCTCAATGTATAGATGTAATAATTGTGTGATGGTTAGGATGCGTATATATGTTAAATCTGTTTTGGGTTGGAGCTTACTGTGCAAGTAGAGTGCATACATCGGTGACAGTCATGTTTGTGTCACACATGTTATGGTTGGGGTATAGCCGGATCTTGCATTTAATAAGGTAAAACTTTATACAGAGAATTCTAGGATATTTATGTTATTATGTTCATACCCATTGTATATTGATGGTAACTTGTTGCATGTTATTGATAAATGGTTGAACGTTTTTCAAGAGGCAAGGACAATGCTTTACAGTGTTAGCAATATAAAGTTTGATTTGTATCGTTATGCTATTGGAGGACAAGGTTGTGTATATTTAGGTATTAGCTGAGCCTAGTCTTGGGGATGTGTGCAGGTGTGTAGGGGTGGGGTGGGTTTCTAGTTTATTGGTAGGGAAGGCTGTATGAATTGTATAGGAGTGTTACAAGTCCTGTACGCTTGTACTTTAAGTTTTTTATGTTTACTTTGTATTGTTGGTGTTCTTATTCGGCCAAATTTTTTTTGGAGGTTATTATGTCTATGCATAATCCTGGTTATCACTGAAAGCTCTTCCCCTGTTTGGGAAAAGTACGTAGTTCTGCACAAAGGGTTTATAAGGGAAAGTCATGTTAAAATTTTTTAAAATATGTTTTAATTTTTTGAGGTTGCCTAAGTTCAGGCGGGGTTATGTTTTGGGGTTGGGTTTTTTTAATATTATTATTTTGTTTAAAAATGGTTTTTTTTTAAAAAAAATAAAAAAAATCAAACATGGGGAGCATAATCAAATAAGGACCCCAATATATATTTCATCATTCTCACGATTCCCCACTTTGCAAACCCTAGTTGGGGGGTTTTAGCCCCGCAACAACTTTTAAAAAACATTTGTCCATCTTTGCATTTTTTTTTTAATTTTTTATAATTGGTTTGTTAAAGGGACATCTACACCAAGATATCTGTAAGTTTTTGAAACAGTTTTCACCCCCAAATAGATGGGGGGGATGTCTTTGCTTGTTAATATCTTTGTTTTAAGGGAAAATATTACAAGGCCTAGTCGATTTCAAATTTCTTGAACTTCT
>WNWK01017117.1:0-10000 GCA_009830355.1 Cherax destructor
ATTTGCTGATCGGGGAAAGGCAGCTGTCAAAATGACATTTAAATTACTCCCCCCCACACTGCCTTCAACCTGTCAAAAAATGGGGTCCCTGTTTTTTCCCCCAACCCTTCCTTTCCTTCCCTAGTTCCTTTCTTCCTTATTCCTTCCTTTTTTCCCTTCCTTCCTTTCTTTCTTCCTTCCTTCCTTTCTTACTTATTTTTTTCCTTCCTCTTTTTTTCCTTCCTTTTTCTTTCTTCCTTTTTTAATTCCTTCCTTCCTTCCTTCCTTTCCTTCCTTCTTTTTCCTTCCTTCCCCATCTCTTCTTTCCTTCCTTTCATTCTTTCCTTCCTTTCTCTTTTTTTCCTTCCTTTCATCTTTTTTCCTTCTTTCCTTCCTTTCATCTCTTTTTTTCCTTCCTTCCTCTCATCTCTTCTTTCCCCTTCCTCTCATCTCTTTTTTCCTTCCTTCCTCTCATCCTTCTTTCCTTCCTTCCTTACTTTCTTTTTTTTTCTTTTTTTCCTTTTTTTGGTACCGGGCATTGTTTGGTCACAAACTCCTCAAAACCAAATTTACCAGGACATTCCATCTGTTTGACTATCACTGGAAGACAAAGTCCCAATTCCCAGGGCAGATTTTTTCCCCGCTGGATGCTGAAAGGATACTGAAAGGGTTTTTCAAATGCACCACTGGCTCCCGTTTTTTACTCGCACACTGACCTGGAGCCCATTCTCTAATGTGGGCCTACCAGCTTTCCCCCCACTTGATTTGAGGCCTAAATTTATGCGTTTAAAAATCGGAAACATTGGCTCGAAGCGATATAACGACTGAAACAGTAAAGGGGGTTAATGAATGAACTGATGCTTTAAGGCAAGTCTCTCGTTTTCTCCACCACAAGAGCACCACTTTTTCCCTTAAGCTGTCCAAATGTAGATTGTTCCTCCCCACCCAATATTTTAAAAAAAAAATATTTTTTTTTTTTTTTTTTAAAAGAAGGCATTATTCTACATGTTATAAGATAAAAATTTTTTTTTTTGGGTCAGTACTTATCGAGATATAAGGCGTTGGACATCTCACCACGGCAACATAGTCCGTCTGCAGAATGTTGCAATGTACCTTTTTTTTCTTTTTTTTTTATTTTTTATAATATTTATGTTCTGATATTACAGTTTATAGTAGTTCTTGTGATTTTGCCAATCTTTTTTGAACTATTAGGTACTGAAATAGTATTAAAACAGTGGCCCTCGGTTTTCGTTCCCCAAACTCGAACAATTATGTAAGTGTATATTTGTAAACAAATGTATTTTTGGGGTTTGAAACATAATCTTTTAATTTGTCCTTATGGGAACAAATTCATTCGTAATGGCACTCGAACAGCATTCTGGAATGAATTTTCAACGAAAATCAAGGGTCCAATGTAGTCACAAACACACCGACAGGTGAACATTTTCACCTGCCTTGGTCATTTACTGTCGTCTAGAAATATATACAAAGTATTTATAGGTCTCAGCAATGTTTTAGACATGCTGAGTTTAGAGTGGTACCCAGTTTGAACAGCTCCCAACTCAACAATTATGTAAGTGTATTGTTGTAAGTGTATTTTGGGGGTTGAAACGGACTAATCGAATTTACATTATTCCTTATGGGAACAAATTTGTTCTAACGGCCTCGAACAGCCTTCTGGAACGAATTATGGCCGAAACTCGGGGTACCACTGTATATGAAACTCCTTGAAGCATGGTGTTAAGCGAGTGTCCTAAACTGTGACATTGCAGCGTGGGTGACACTTGAATGTGCACTGCCCACGGAACCCTGGCTTTATTTGTTTTCAATGTTACACAAAACATGTATGTCTGTCTTTCTGTCTGCCTGTGCATGTGTGTCTTTCTGTCTGCCTTTTGTGTGTCTGTCTTTCCATCTGCTTGTCTCTGTCTAAAGAGGGGGCTCGTAAACCAACAGGTATTATAAATACAAAATTTATTTTATTAACACATCGGCCCTTTCCCAACAAGGCAGGGTGGCCCGAAAAGAATCTTTCTCATTATTCACTCCATCACTGTCTTGCCAGAGGCATGCTTACACTACAGTTATAAAACTGCAGCATTTTTAAAATCCCTCCTTAGGTGCAGGCACTGTACTTCCCATCTCCCGGACTCAAGTCCGGCCTGCTGGTTTCCCTGAATCCCCTTTATAAATGTTACTTTGCTTCCATTCCAACAGCACGTCAAGTATTAAAAAACCCTTTGTCTCCATTCACTCCTAACAAATACACTCATGCATGCTTGCTGGAAGTCCAAGCCTCTCACACACAAAACCTCCTTTACCCCCTCCCTCAAACCTTTCCTAGGCCACCCCTACCCCACCTTCCCTCCACTACGATTTATACACCCCGAAGTCATTCTACTTTGTTCCATCCTCTCTACAAATACAAATACAAATTTTATTTCCTTGCAAGTTTACATTGAGATTATGTAATTACAATGAGTTGTAGTGCAAAAGAGCACTATCATGCCATGGCATTATGGGCAGACTAAATTTAATGGCTTACTACAGTGAACCCCCCGGGGCTCGACGGCGTTGGAGCTCGGCCAAATCTGTGATAAACGGTTTTTTACAATATTTTTGGCTCGGATTAGGCGGCCACTCGGAGTTGGGCGAGTTGGCTATCTGTCCCGGATTTTACGCGTGGGGCCGTGGCCCAGCTGGGCGCCCAGGCACTCAGTGTGTTATTGTTTACAAGCGGCACCCCCACGCCCACCCACGCATTCATAACATATATATTGTCATTATTCCATGTTTTTAGTGCTTGCATCTGCTAAATAAGCCACCATGGCCCCAAAAAGCTCCTAGTGCCAAGCCTGTGGGAAAGAATGTGCAGGGGACATTCATGCAGGGGGTGCAAGGGGTGCAGGGAGTGTAGCAGGCATGCAGGGAGTGGCAGGCATGCAGGGAGTGTAGCAAGGATGAGGAGTGGCAGGAATGCAGGGAGTGTAGCAGGATGCAGGGAGTGTACAGGGATGCAGGGAGTGTAGCAAGGATGCAGGGAGGTAGCAAGGATGCAGGGGAGTGTAGCAAGGATGCAGGAGTGTAACAGGGATGAGGGAGTGTAGCAGGGGGTGCGGGGGGTGTAGAGGATGCAGGGAGTGTAAAGGATGCAGGAAGTGTAGCAAGGATGCAGGGAGTGTGCAGGGATGCAGGGAGTGTATTAGGCATGCAGGAGTGTGATCATGCAGGAGTGTAGCAGGAAAGCAAAGGTAGCAGGCATGCAGGGAGTGTAGCAAGAAAGCAGGGGGTGAGCAGGCATGCAGGGAGGTAGCAAGAAAGCAGGGAGTGTAGCAAGAAAGCAGGGGTGTAGCAAGAAAGCAGGGAGTGTAGCAAGAAAGCAGGGAGTGTAGCAGGCATGCAGGGAGTGTAGCAGGTATGCAGGGAGTGTAGCAGGAAAGCAGGGAGTGTAGCAGACATGCAGGAGTGTAGTAGGAAAGCAGGGAGTGTAGCAGGCATGCAGGGAGTGTAGCAAGAAAGCAGGGAGTGTAGCAGGCATGCAGGGAGTGTAGCAGGTATGCAGGGAGTGTAGCAGGAAAGCAGGGAGTGTAGCAGGCAGGGAAGGAGTGTAACAGGCAGGGAGGGAGTGTAGCAGGCAGGGAAGGAGTGTAGCAGACAGGGAGGGAGTGTAGCAGACAGGGAGGGAGTGTAGCAGACAGGGAGGGAGTGTAGCAGACAGGTAGGGAGTGTAGCAGACAGGGAGGGAGTGTAGCAGACAGGGAGGGAGTGTAGCAGACAGGGAGGGAGTGTAGCAGACAGGGAGGGAGTGTAGCAGACAGGGAGGGAGTGTAGCAGACAGGGAGGGAGTGTAGCAGACAGGGAGGGAGTGTAGCAGACAGGGAGGGAGTGTAGCAGACAGGGAGGGAGTGTAACAGGCAGGGAGGGAGTGTAGCAGGCAGGGAAGGAGTGTAGCAGACAGGGAGGGAAGTGACCCCAGATAAGGACTTGGTACCTAAAGTCCTTATGGAAGGGGATTTCCCTTCCAAACAATAGCCTCTCTTCCCTCTCCCCTTCTCCCTGTCTTCTATCCAGCAACATCAGTCTTCAATAAAGGTAAGTATCATATTGAATGTTCATACTTTTGTGCATGTAAATTATCTTTAAAAGGCCCCCCAAAAAAATTTTTTTTATACTTCTGGGTGTCTGGAACGGATTAATTGAATTTACATTATTTCTTATGGGGAAAATGGTTTTGGTTTTAGTGGATCCCTCTGGAACGGATTAAACACGAAAACCGAGGGTTGACTGTGCATAGATTATCATACAAAGCATAGGATAACCCAAAAAAGTCATTTCACTCAGTTTAATCATTTCTAACTTGGCACTTAACCCTTTGACTGTCGCAACCCCTAATCCTGAGTGCTCTCATGTCGCAAAATATTCGAAAAAAAAAAATTATTTTTTCTTATCAAAATGTTAAGATTATTTTTCTGATTGTTTTTATCCTAAAAGAAATTTTTTGCGATCAGTACTTACCGAGATATGGAGGCGTAAAGTTGGCAGAAAATGAGCTGCGTATGGCAACAGCGGCGAATGCCGCTCACTCAGTAAACTTTTGTTTACTTCCATTTGTAGATTTCTTGTTTTTTTTCACTATTATATTTTTTTACATGACTTATGTGGCCTGTGAGATCAAAGTAAGGTGCAATGTACATATATACACTCGTATGCAACACAATAACCGCACAAACATTATTATCATTATATTGTTTACAAAACTTGTTTACACAAACCAACAATACAAAAAATTCTTTATTACTATTGTTCTATAATATATATACAAATGTACAGTCACTGGACATGTTCATATAAGTTCTGCAGCTTGTGGAACTCTTTGAAACATGGTTCTATGCACAGTGGTGTTTTACATTCCTCACACATAAAACGAGTGTCTCTGCATTTTTGTGGGCGTTTTTTGTATATGCACAGACAAAACACCTTTTGTGAGCAGTTTTCCTCAAAGTAGTAGCAGGCAGTTGTGTTAGGTAGTTATCCTAGGTTGATGGTCGACTGGGTCGTCATTCTTTCCTTCCTTCCTACATTCCTTCTTACCTTCCTTCCTACATTCCTTCCTTCCTACCTACCTACCTACCTTCCTTCCTTCCTTCCTTCCTTCCTTCCTTCCTTCCTTCCTTCCTTCCTTCCTTCTGTCCTTCCTTCCTTCCTTCCTTCCTTCCTTCCTTCCTTCCTTCCTTCCTTCCTACCTACCTACCTACCTACCTACCTACCTACCTACCTACCTACCTACCTACCTACCTACCTACCTACCTTCCTAACTTCTTTCCTACCTATCTTCCCTCCTTACTACCTTTCATCTCGTCCTTCCTTTCTTCCTTCTGGTTTCTATATATACACACAGTCACTGGACACGTGCCTAGAACTGCTATAAGCTTCTGGAAGCTGGTTGTTGTGTCTGGGTCATCATTCCGTCCTTCCTTCCTTCCTACATTCCTTCTTACCTTCCTTCCTACATTCCTTCCTTCCTTTCATCTCGTCCTTCCTTCTGGTTTCTATATATACACATATATAATCACTGGACACTTCATAGAATTGCTATTAGCTTCTGGAAGCTTGTTGTTGTTTCTGGGTCGTCATTCCTTCCTTCCTACATTCCTTCTTACCTTCCTTCCTACCTTCCTTCCTACCTTCCTTCCTACCTTCCTTCCTACCTTCCTTCCTACCTTCCTCCTACCTTCCTTCCTGCCTTCCTTTCTGCCTTTCTTCCTGCTTTCCTTCCTGCCTTCCTTCCTACCTTCCTTTCTACCTTCCTTCCTACATGCCTTCCTACATTCCTTCCTTCCTACATTCCTTCCTTCCTACATTCCTACCTACCTACCTTCCTTCCTTTCATCTCGTCCTTCCTTCCTTTCATCTCCTCCTTCCTTCCTTTCTTCCTTCTGGTTTCTATATACAGTGGACCCCCGCCTAACGAGCACCCCGGAAATCGTACAATTATGTAAGTATAATATTGTAAGTGCTTGTGGAAGTGTATTTTTGGGGGTCTGAAATGGACTAACCTACTTGACATAATTTCTTAAGGGAGTAAATTCGTTCGGTAATGGCACTTGAGCAGGCTTCCGGAATGAATTTTGCCCGTTAGGCGGGGGTCCACTGTATACGCATATATAGTCACTGGACACTTCATAGAACTGATATTTAGCTTCTGGAAGCTGGTTTTTGTGAGTGTGTGGACTTATAAATATGCTGAGTCAGGGTGTGGCTGCTGTCAAAATGACATAGTATTATACCATCACTCACCACCCTCACTGCCTTGTCATCACCCATGGGGTCCCATGCTCTTCTTCCCCACAGTCCTTCCTACCTACTTACCTACCTACTTACTTACCTACCTACTTGCTTACCTACTTACTTATTTTCTTTCATTCTGTTTTCTTTCTTCCTTCTAGTATCCTTGGCATTGCTTTCGGTCACAAACTCCTCACAACCATGAAATTCATCTTCAATGACACTTCCATCTGTGTTAGAGCTATCACTTGGGAAGAGAAGAGTCCCAGATTCACCCGGAGTCAGATATTTCTTACTGCTAGGCATGCTGAACAAGGACTACTGAAATGGCATTCCCACAATGCACCACTGGCTCCCCGATTTTTTTATACTGTGCACACTGACCACACAGACCCATTCTCTCACATGTGGGCCTACCAGCTTTCTCCCACTTGATTTGAGGCCGCTAGAATTTATACGTGTTAATACGTCCGAAACAGTGGCTCGTAAGACGTATATACGTATATGACCAAAACAGTCAAAGGGTTAAAGCAAGAGGCTTACGACTCCTCTTTTTATCACAACTAAGCTTAGACGCCATAGTCAATGAGAGCCAACTAGTTAACGAAAGAGTAAACGAGAGAGAGAGAATGAGATACGGAGTTCAGACAAGGTAAAAAAACAATCTGAACAGGTAGTGGGCGATCACTCGGTCAGGCGAAATGAATGCAATTAATACGTGTCCACTTTTAGTTCATTCACATACGTTTGTAAGAGTTTGTGAAACTTTTACCTCAAAATAATTTTTTTTATTATAATATGTAATAATTACCTCACAATACAAATACTCTTACATTGTGTACAAGTTGTACAAGTTAGTACAGAATAAACAAACAGCAACACTCCCATTCTCATGCAACACACTATTTTTAGAGTTAATGATATTATTATTATTATTATTATCATAATAAAAAAGAAGCACTAAACCCACAAGGGTCGTGAATAGCTATACAGTGGACCCCCGAGTTTCGTAAACCCCGGAAATCGTACATTTACGTATGTAAGTATAATATTGTAAGTGCTTGTGGAAAAGTATTTTTGGGGGTCTGAAATAGACTAACCTACATGACATTTTTTCTTAAGGGGGTAAATTCATTCGGTAATGGCACTTGAGCAGACTTCAGGAGTAAAGTTTTTACGAAACTCGGGGGTCCACTGTATATAGAGTGAAGGCATATGAAAGGAATATTTTTCTACAGTTATCCCTCAGTGTTTGACTAGAGAAAACGTAATTCTTCCGACACTCCTACAAAGTCGCTTGGTTAACAAATCTCATATTTGTCAATTTTTATTCTGTGGGTGTATGTATCATGTTTATATGCTATGTAACGTGTTATTTAAATAATTTTGAAGAAAATATCATAGAATTAATGAAAATGTCTATATTAACGTAAAATAAGACATTTAATGTGCCCAAGAGTGATTATTATTAGTACAGTGGACCCCCGGAAATTGTACGCCTCCCAACTCTACCTATTATGCAAGTTTATTATTGTAAGTGCTTTTGTAAGTGTGTGTGTATATATATATATATATATATATATATATATATATATATATACATACATACATACATACATACATACATACATACATACATACATACATACATACATACATACATATACATACAGTGGTACCTCGACTTACGATGGTCCCCAAACTCACCCTTGTATGTAAGTTTATTTTTTTAAATGCTTTTGTAAGTGTAATTTTGGGGGTCTAAAAGGACTAGTCTATTTTACATCATTCCTTATGGGGATAAATTCGTTTGGTAATGGCACTTGAACAGCATTCTGGAATGAAAAAATATCGTAAGTCGAGGTACCACTGTATATATATATATAAATAAATATATATATATATATATATATATATAAATAAATATATATATACAGTGGTACCTCGACTTACGATGGTCCCCAAACTCACCCTTTTATGTAAGTTTATTTTTTTAAATGCTTTTGTAAGTGTAATTTTGGGGGTCTAAAAGGTCTAGTCTATTTTACAACATTTCTTAAGGAGATAAATTCGTTTGGTAATGGCACTTGAACAGCATTCTGGAATGAAAAAAATATCGTAAGTCGAGGTACCACTGTATATACAGTAGGCCCTCATTTAGCACGGTAGTTACGTTCCTGAAAACGTCGTGTTAGCTAAAATCGTGTTAGATAATTAAAAGAACTTATGGGAAAAATAGGGTTACGTTCCTGAGAGTCCCCAAAAAGCCAAACAAGTTTTTTTTAGACCAACAGATCTTACAAATATAAGAGAGAATATGTAATTGTAGTTCATTATCGTGATGTATTATGTTGTTTTTACTGCTTAAGACTACAAATGTAACAGAAATAATAGTATTTACCTTAAATTGTGGGTGCTAATGTTTGTGGATGATTGTGAAGAGAGTGGAGAGTTATGCTGTGGCCCTACTGGGCTGAGGTGGATAGTAGAGATTCTGGAACTGAAGTCGATGGTTGTACTGAGTGTCTCTAACTTTAATAAAGTCATTCAGTAAGTCAGTCAAGTCATTCAGTAAGTCAGTCAAGTCATTCAGTAAGTCAGCCCATTCAGTAAGTCAGTTAAGTCATTTAGTAAGTCAGTCAGTCAAGTCATTTAGTAAGTCATTTAGTAAGTCAGTCAGTCAAGTCATTTAGTAAGTCAGTCAGTCAAGTCATTTAGTAAGTCAGTCAGTCAAGTCATTTAGTAAGTCAGTCAGTCAAGTCATTCAGTAAGTCAGTCAAGACATTCAGTAAGTCAGTCAAGACATTCAGTAAGTCAGTCAAGACATTCAGTAAGTCAGTCAAGACATTCAGTAAGTCAGTCAAGACATTCAGTAAGTCAGTCAAGACATTCAGTAAGTCAGTCAAGACATTCAGTAAGTCAGTCAAGACATTCAGTAAGTCAGTCAAGACATTCAGTAAGTCAGTCAAGACATTCAGTAAGTCAGTCAAGACATTCAGTAAGTCAGTCAAGACATTCAGTAAGTCAGTCAAGACATTCAGTAAGTCAGTCAAGACATTCAGTAAGTCAGTCAAGACATTCAGTAAGTCAGTCAAGTCATTCAGTAAGTCAAACAGTCAAGTCATTCAGTAAGTCAGTCAGTCAAGTCATTCAGTAAGTCAGTCAAGTCATTCATTAAGTCAGTCAAGTCATTCAGTAAGTCAGTCAAGACATTCAGTAAGTCATTCAGTAAGTCAGTCAGTCAAGTCATTCAGTAAGTCAGTCAGTCAAGTCATTCAGTAAGTCAGTCAGTCAAGTCATTCAGTAAGTCAGTCAGTCAAGTCATTCAGTAAGTCAGTCAGTCAAGTCATTCAGTAAGTCAGTCAGTCAAGTCATTCAGTAAGTCAGTCAAGTCATTCAGTAAGTCAGTCAAGTCATTCAGTAAGTCAGTCAGACAAGTCATTCAGTAAGTCAGTCAGTCAAGTCATTCAGTAAGTCAGTCAGTCAAGTCATTCAGTAAGTCAGTCAAGTCATTCAGTAAGTCAGTCAGACAAGTCATTCAGTAAGTCAGTCAGACAAGTCATTCAGTAAGTCAGTCAAGTCATTCAGTAAGTCAGTCAAGTCATTCAGTAAGTCAGTCAGTCAAGTCATTCAGTAAGTTAGTCACACAAACTTATGTTTACATCTTTTTGTGTGTACAAAGTAACACTTCATTACAGCCACAGGTTATGTCTTGTCTAATATCTTTTCTTCGTTA
>WNWK01017117.1:15000-43150 GCA_009830355.1 Cherax destructor
CATATTTTTCTATAATCTCTTTCTTCAGTTCGATGGTGTTCCTCACTTTCTTTACCACAGGGGTGCCACTAGGAAGCTTCTTTGGACCCATGGTGACTTATTTCACAGTGACAGTCACTAAACCACCAAAAAAACACCAAATGTAGTGTGAATGTTTGAAAGAGCGCGCTAGGTAATGTTCTCTCAATGGTAAACAACGCTTCACTGGCGGCGTCCTGCGTCCCGCGCAGGCACAGATTAGGCGGATAGGTCTAATATGTTACGAAACACGAGCCATTTTACGATTCTCGAAATCGAAAAAAGCTTACGAAACACGATGTTTACGAAATAAGAACCTTACGAAACTCGGGGGTCCACTGTATCATAGATGGATTAATGAAAATGTCTATATTGACGTAAAATTGGACATTTAATGTGCCCAATTGTGATTACAGTCATCCCTCGGTTTTCGTGTTTAATCCGTTCCTGAAGGATGCACTAAAACTGAAACACATGAAAACTGAAGCCATTTTCCCCATAAGAAATAATGGAAATTCAATTAATCCGTTTCAGACACCCAGGAGTATTAACAAAAAATAATTTTTTAGAGATTATAGATTTACATACAGCAAAGAATAACAAATAAATATAAAGCACTAATAACATGTATAAATGAACATTTAACATCACACTTACTTTTATTGGCGACTCTTGTTGGTGTATGGAAGATGGAGAGGAGAGAGGGAGGCGAGTTTATTGTTGGGAGGCAGGACAAAATGCTTCAATTTGACACTAATATCAGCTCTACGGCTTATTTATCTATCACAATTCATCTAATATGGCATAATAAACAATATAAATAACATAAAAACGTGATATACACTCTAGAATGAATAAAATATGTGTCTCATTACGAATGTGGTGGCGGGCATACTCGGTCCAGCTATGAAAACATCTTCCTATTCTTTCCTCCTTCAGACGCATTAGTATAAGAGAAAACGGAGTTTGTAATGCTAACTGCATTAGATCACTTATTTCCAGTCGCTTCAAGGTGAACAGGAATCATTCCTGTCCAGGCTGGCTGGTAACAACAACAGCAGCAGCAACAACAACAACAACTGGTTTGTTGACAAAACTACAGAAACTTCTACACTCTCATTCTCTCTCGTTTATTCATTTAATCTTGTTTACTCACCTCTCACTCTACATTAAGACTGCCTCTTACCACCACTGCCTCTCATCACCACTGCCTCTCATCACCACTGCCTCTCACCACCACTGCCTCTTACCACCACTGCCTCTCACCACCACTGCCTCTCATCACCACTGCCTCTCATCACCACTGCCTCTCATCACCGCCTCTACCACCGCTTCTTTCCAGTCGCTTCAAGGTGTGAACAGGAATCATTCCTGTCCAGGCTGGCTGGTAACAACAGCAGCATCAACAACTGGTTTGTTGACAAAACTACCGAAACTTCTACACTCTCATTCTCTCTCGTTTATTCATTTAATCTTGTTTACTCACCTCTCACTCTACATTAAGACTGCCTCTTACCACCACTGCCTTTCATCACCACTGCCTCTAACACTGCCTCAACCAACAAACAAGCACCACTGCCTCTCATCACCACTGCCTCTCACCACCACTGCCTCTCACCACCACTGCCTCTCATCACCACTGCCTCTCATCACCACTGCCTCTCATCACCACTGCCTCGCACCACTTTGCTACGATTTCTTTCTTTAATTCTATGGTGTTCCTCACTTTCTTTACCAAAGGACTGACACTAGGAGCTATCTTTGGGCCCGTGGTGGCTTATTTAGCAGTCACACA
This sequence comes from Cherax destructor, assembly GCA_009830355.1. Taxonomy (NCBI): domain Eukaryota; kingdom Metazoa; phylum Arthropoda; class Malacostraca; order Decapoda; family Parastacidae; genus Cherax; species Cherax destructor. Next base: position 16,814 of record WNWK01017117.1, read on the forward strand.
CAATAATCAAGGGCCAAAAACAATGGATTGTTAAGAAATGTTTTGTATGAACTCGCAGAATAATGTTCACTCAACCAGAAACAATGCTACACTGCCTGAGAATGTGCGTGGGAGGAAGGCTTGCGGGCTTTGTATGTGCGCTGGGCACTGGACAGGGTTCCGGACCAAGCACGAAAATGGAGGGAATCACACGAAAACAGAGGTCAATTTTCCCTGAAAAAACTGCACGAAAACTGAAATACACGAAAACAGAGATACACGAAAACGGAGGGATGACTGTACTACATAATAGAGAGATGTGCTCACGGAAAATGTAAACAAACCGGGTGGCGCGCGCCGTATCTGAAAGACCGCTCGCCGTATACAAAAGTTTTGGTCATAATTTGAACTCGCTATATGAACGGAACCCCGAAAAGCGGGTCTCTACTGTATATAGTGTTAAACATTAAAAGGATCATAACTTACCATCAGTAAATCGTCAAGTATAAATATCGCTGGTGTATTTATGCCACTTTTGCTGACAAGTGATTTTTTTTTTTTTTCCAACTTCAATACACCATAAAATCATAAGTTTTTATCATATTCTACTCATTTTATTTTTATTTTTTGGGACAAGAAAATATTTTATTTTCAAAATCCTGCTCCACTCACAGGAATTAAAATTTTGTTGGAGGTATGGGAGAGTTAAGGAGTTAATAATGAATGGTAAAGCATGGACTAAAATGTTGCCTAAACTTTCCTCTCTCAAGTCCAGGGTATTTGTTAATTGTTACAGCCCCGGTATTGTGACTTTTGTTCCTCAGCAGAATGCATCTGAGGTTTTTGCCCTTATTTTTATCAAAATGTACATAATTCTTTCTCTCTGTCACAAAAAATTTTTACAGTTCAGCATGATATTATAAATTCACTTCAGTGTAAAACCTAAGCTTCAGGTAATTGTTCTCTATTGAAATGTTTCCTTGCTATAAAGTGTCTCATAGTCTTGTTTACACTGCTACTTGCATCTCACCATATAGTATAGTCTTCTTAATTGCCTATTTTCTCCAATTTTCCTGTAATTTTATTACCCTCAAGATTATCTCTGTTGAATTTATCTTTGACATGAAGCTTCCTCAACCTAAATTTAGCTTTTGTTTATTGCCTTCTCACACAAATCATTGCTCTTTGCATGCTTTCCTTCTTAGAATGTTGTTAGTTTGAGCCTATTTTCATCTGAACATTTATTTCCTGTGCTCTCTTTATAAAAAAGGTATTTTGTTACATTAATTGTCATAGTATACAAAATTTCCTTCATTTAATATTCTATTATAACTGTCTCCTTCAAGTTATTTTTATTCTCACTCTGATATTTGATGAGCTCATATTTCTGATATTTGATGAGCTCATATTTCTGATATTTCAGAGACCAAGGCCCAGTTTGCCCGTGATGACCCAGCATTTGTGGTTCTCCTGTGCTTCTGGTTGTGTGGTGAGTACTCTCTTTAATGTTCAGTGTACTACCTAGTAGATGTTCATTGAACTATGAGGTCCACTTGTGCTTCTGATAGTGTAGTGAGTACTGTACTCTGCTTAATGTATATTCTGTGTATCTAGTGAATGTTCAGTGAACTTTGTCACATTTGTGCAGTGAAAATATACTGGAAATCATTAAACTTTCACAACTACTGAGGGAAGGCAGCAGTCTGGCTTTTTTGCAAGGGTTCAGAAAACCTCAACCGTAGCACTCTTTTAACTGAGTGTCAGTAATCCAAAAATGCCTGGGAGAAAACTATGCCTACACTGTGCTGATCATGCCAGACAGGTAATCATGCCTGACAGCTGATCATGCCTGACAGCTGATCATGCCAGCCAGGTGATTATGCCAGACAGCTGATCATGCCAGATAAATGATCATGCTTGACAGCTAATCATACCAGACAGGTGATTATACCAGACAGCTGATCATACCTCACAAGTGATCATGCCAGACAGTTACTTATGCAGATCAGGTGATGATCACACAGTAAGTGTTGGGCTAACAATTGTGTCTATGGTCTGTACAGTACTAACTTGGTGTACACTTCACTGATTTTAATTACAGCTCACGTTGATTTTTTTTTTCTCAACAAGTCAGCCGTCTCTCACTGAGACAGGGTGACCCAAAAAGAAAGAAAATCCCCAAAAGAAAATACTTTCATCATCATTCAACACTTTCACCTCATTCATACATAATCACTGTCTTTGCAGAGGCACTCAGATACTACAGTTTAGAATAGTCCTCCAAACTCACTATCCCAAACCCCTCCTTTAAAGTGCAGGCATTGTACTTCCCATTTCCAGGACTCAAGTCCAGCTAAATCTATAATAACTGGTTTCCTAAATTATTTATTTTTATTAACACATCGACCGATTCCCACCAAGGCAGGGTGGTCCGAAAAAAAAAAACTTTCATCATCATTCACTCCATCACTGTCTTGCCAGAGGGGTGCTTTACACTACAGTTATAAAACTGCAACATTAACACCCCTCCTTCAGAGTGCAGACACTGTACTTACCATTTCCAGGACTCAAGTCCGGCCTGCCGGTTTCCTGAATCCCTTCATAAATGTTACTTTGCTCACACTCCAACAGCACGTCAAGTATTAAAAACCATTTGTCTCCATTTACTCCTATCAAATACGCTCACACATGCTTGCTGGAAGTCCAAGCCCCTCGCACACAAAACCTCCTTTACCCCCTCCCTCCAACCTTTCCTAGGCTGACCCCTACCCCGCCTTCCCTCCACTACACATTTATACACTCTCGAAGTCATTTTGTCTCGTTCCATTCTCTCTATATGTCCGAACCACCTCAACAACCCCTCCTCAGCTCTCTGGATAATAGTTTTGGTAATCCCGCGCCTCCTCCTAATTTCCAAACTCCGAATTCTCTGCATTATATTCACACCACACATTGACCTCAGACATGACATCTCCACTGCCTCCAGCCTTCTCCTCATTGCAACATTCATCACCCATGCTTCACACCCATATAAGAGTGTTGGTATAACTATACTCTCATACATTCCTCTTTACTTCCATGGACAAAGTTCTTTGTCTCCACAGACTCCGAAGTGCTCCACTCACCCTTTTCCCCTCATCAATTCTATGATTCACCTCATCCTTCATAGACCCATCTGCTGACATGTCCACTCCCAAATATCTAAATACATTCACCTCCTCCATACTCTCTCCCTCCAATCTGATATCCAATCTTTCGTCACCTAATCTTTTTGTTATCCTCATCACCTTACTCTTTCCTATATTCACTTTCAATTTTCTTCTTTTACACACCCTACCAAATTCATCCACCAACCTCTGCAACTTCTCTTCAGAATCTCCCAGAAGCACAGTGTCATCAGCAAAAGCAACTGTGACAACTCCCACTTTGTATTTGATTCTTTATCTTTTAACCCCACACCTCTTGCCAAGACCCTCGCATTCACTTCTCTTACAACCCCATCTATAAATATATTGAACAACCACGGTGACATCACACATCCTTGTCTAAGGCCCACTTTTACTGGGAAATAGTCCCCCTCCCTCCTACACACTCTAACCTGAGCCTCACTATCCTCATAAAAACTCTTCATTGCTTTCAGTAACCTACCTCCTGTTCCATACACCTGCAACATCTGCCACATTGCCCCCCTATCCACCCTATCATACGCCTTTTCCAAATCCATAAATGCCACAAAAACCTCTTTACCCTTATCCAAATACTGTTCACCTATATGTTTCACTGTAAGCACTTGGTCTACACACCCCCTACCTTTCCTAAAGCCCCTTTGTTCATCTGCTATCCTGCTTTCTGTCTTACTCTTAATTCTTTCAATAATAACTCTACCATACACTTTACCAGGTACACTCAACAGACTTATTTCCCTATAATTTTTGCACTCTCTTTTGTCCCCTTTGCCTTTATACAAAGGAACAATACACATTCTCTGCCAATCCCTAGGTACCTTACCCTCTTCCATACATTTATTAAATAATAGCACCAACCACTCCAAAACTATATCCCCACCTGCTTTTAACATTTTTATCTTTATCCCATCAATTCCAGCTGCCTTACCCCCTTTCATTCTACCCACTGCCTCATGAACTTCCCCCACACTCACAACTGGCTCTTCCACACTCCCTGAATCCCTTCACTAAATATTACCCTGCTCACACTTCAACAGCTTGTCAGGTCCCAAAAACCATTCGTCTCCATTCACTCCTATCTAACACGCTCACACACGCTTGCTGGAAGTCCAAGCCCCTCGCCCACAAAACCTCCTTTACCCCCTCTCTCCAACCTTTTGGAGTACGACCCCTACCCCTCCTTCCTTTCCCTACAGATTTATATGCTCTCCAAGTCATTCTACAGTGGACCCCCGAGTAACGAGCAAAATTCATTCCAGAAGCCTGCTACAGTGCCATTACCGAACGAATTTACTTCCTTAAGAAATAATGTCAAGTAGGTTAGTCCATTTCAGACCCCCAAAAATTCATTTACAAAAGCACTTACAATATTATACAGTGGTCCCTCGGTTTTTGTGCATCTCCAAACTCGAACATTTATGTAAGTGTATTTTCGTAAGTGCTGTTGCAAGTGTATTTTTGGGGGTCTGAAATAGACTAACCTACAAGACATTATTTCTTAAGGAAGTAAATTCGTTCGGTAATGGCACTTGAGCAGCATTCTGGAACGAATTTTCGGCGAAAACTGAGGGACCACTGTACTTACATAATTGTACGATTTCGGGGGTGCTCGTAACTCAGGGGTCCACTTTACTTCGATCCATTCTCTCTAAATGACCAAACCACCTCAACAAACCCTCTTCAGCCCTCTGACTAATACTTTTAGTAACTCCACACCTCCTCCTAATTTCCACACTCCGAATTCTCTGCATAATATTTACACCACACATTGCCCTTAGACAGGACATCGCTGCCTCTAGCCGCCTCCTCGCTGCAGCATTTACAACCATGCTTCACACCCATATAAGAGTATTGGTACCACTATACTTTCATACATTCCCTTCTTTGCCTCCATAGATAACGTTTTTTTATCTCCACAGATACCTCAATGCACCACTCACCTTTTTTCCTTCATCAATTCTATGGTTAACCTCATCCTTCATAAACCCATCTGCTGACAAGTCAACTCCCAAATATCTGAAAACATTCACTTCTTCCATACTCCTTCTCTCCAATGTGATATCCAATTTTTCTTTATCTAAATCATTTGATACCCTCATCACTTTACTCTTATCTTTGTTCACTTTCAACTGTTCATAATACAGACTTATGGATTGTACTCGGTACTGTACTGTACCTGGTACAACCTCCTCCTGCTTCAACATATATACACTGCCCTCAAACCTTTGTTCTTGGTCTCCAGTGAATTGTTCAGTCTGGTTAATGTAAGTAACTATGTTTGTGAAGAAATTTTACCCTTATCTCCAGGCATGAAATTTTATAATTCACGTCAAATAGTTGATAATTCACATCAAATATTTTACAGTGGATATGACATAGATCTATGTGACTGTTAGTCACATAGATCTATGTCATTGGGATCAGTATCAGCACTAGATTTATGCATGAATCTTAGCATCCTCAAATTGGTGCAAGAATCCTGGGAGGCCTAGAGTGAGAAGACAAGTCTATGCAGTGGTTGTGTGCAGTATGAAAAAATAGTGCCCCTATGCAATGCATGATGGGAACAGCTGACCTCTGACTGCATGCTTGATTAAAATAGCAACTTTGGGTCATTTTATAGATTGGATGTTTCTTGGTGTAGGTAGACAGACTAGAAAACACTAGTGAACTGGGAAGATTTTGGTCAGTTTCAACCAGAAGTAGCTTGAAATTAGTCTCAAAGTGGTAAGAATGGTTGATATTTTTAAGATTTTCCTCAAAAAAGTAACTTTTTCTCTCCGGTGTTTTATGGGCTTGACCAGGTATGCTCCAATTATTGGGACAGCCTAAACCATGAACGAGCATTCTTGATTATGGTTTCTTAGCCGAGAAAATAAGGAAGACCTCTGTTTTTTTATGTATTCAGAATAAAGGGTAAGTGTTATATAGGAGGGCCTGGGGGCATGATTCATGAACAGAGGAAATCAAATTACAGAACAGGTACAGCTTGAACCTATGACAAACATGTACTGAACTCGTAGGCCAGTGTGCTATCCACTGGTCAGGTCGGTCTCACAGGCCAGTGTGCTATCCACTGGTCCAGGTCGGTCTCGCAGGCCAGTGTGCTATCCACTGGTCCAGGTGGATCTCGCAGGCCAGTGTGCTACCCACTGGTCAGGTCGGTCTCGTAGGCCAGTGTGCTATCCACTGGTCCATGTTGGCCTCGTAGGCCAGTGTGCTATCCACTGGTCCAGGTCGGTCTCGAGGCCAGTGTGCCATCCACTGGCCCAGGTCGGTCTCGCAGGCCAGTGTGCCATCCACTGGTCAGGTCGGTCTCGCAGGCCAGTATGCCATCCACTGGTCCATGTTGGCCTCGCAGGCCAGTGTGCTATCCACTGGTCCATGTTGGCCTCGTAGGCCAGTGTACTACCCACTGGTCCAGGTTGGCCTAACAAGATTCAACTGACTAGATTTTTTTCAGTACACCCTAGGGAGGTTAACATGGGCTCCAATGTGGGCCATTAATGCAGGTTTTTACACATGAATCTTGCACCAGCATGCTGTCATGTGCTCTAGCTCAAGTCCCCTTAAAGCCGGTATGGACTAGTGGCTAGCACACTGGCCTGTGATTTTTAGGACTCACTTACCATGAGTTCAAGTCCCACCTGTTATAAAGAGAACTTGAAGTGTGATGTCACACAATTCTGCCTGGTTTCTCACTGCTTGCTCAGTGCCTTCTGGGTTTGAGTATTGGATTGATGTGTGTCTGTGATCTCCCTGCACCATGTGGTCTTGAGTACTGAGTTTATCAGACTTTTTTTGGCTATAGAAAGATTAATATGGTCAAGAATAAGTCACTGACAAAAGAGACAGTTGCACAAGTTATTGGATTATATAAGGCAGGCCATCAAACAAAGAAAATAATAAAAGCCATCGGCGTATGTGAACATTCAGTGAGGAACTGGATGCATCTGCTCTGTGTGGTCAGTGGTGATAGCAAGACCACCCCAAAAAAGCACATCCGGGGAAGCCAGAGAAACATCTTCACTTATTTTAACTGTAATAAAAAGACAGCTTGAGACAAGACAAAGAGTGACTTTGTGGAGATTCAAGAAAAATTCAAAACTGCTTCATAATGTGTATTAGAACTGTTAATAGATGTGCAAAGGAGCTTGGTTACAGCAACAGTAGATCAGTCCAGAAACCACTTTTGAGCTGTTTGCAGAGAAAGCATAGTCATGTTTACAAGAAAAACCAAGCATGGACTACGGAACAGTGAAAGTTCTTTGGACTAAAGAGTCATTTTTACAGTGACCTGTAACCATGGTGTGAACACTTACAGAAACTGAGATAGTGACTCCTGGGGCCCACACTGTACCTGTTGTACCACAAAATACCCTGCATCTCAAATGGGTTGGGTTTGTTTAGTGCTGAAAGTGTTGGTGAGTTGATCGTGCTGCCTAAAACCCCACATATGAACCATTACAACTACGTACCTGGAATTGGTCTGTTTTGCCCAAATCTTTCGCTCAGTATGACACAAAGATTTTTATGCTGACAGTGGTACTTGCCACACAGCTCAGTTAGTTGTTCAGTGGCTTTGTGACTGTGAAATAACCATTCTTCAGTGACTGACCAGGTAATTCCCTAGACTTGAACCTCATTAAGAGCCCCTGGACTATGATAAAGATCTACAAGGGGAAATACATCAGTTCACACCCATGGCTGCATGTTGCCATCCAAGAGTGATGGGGAATTTACCCCAAAAATACCTCAAAAACTTATGCAAGTCACTTCCTAGATGGTTGAAGAATGTGATGCACAAGGGATGACCTACAAAATACTCAATTATTGGTATGTAGACCACAATTTTTTTCTGTGTTTTGTGATCATGGTTTGAAAGGTGGGGGATACAGCATACTTTATGGTAGGCTAGTACTCTTGGCCTCAAACTTCGTGCCTGCATAATTCCCTAAGTAATAAATCAAATTTTGCAATTTTTATGTCATTATCTCTAGGAAAAGATTCTCTACCATTTAGAGATATTTTTCAAAATTGTGGAGATTGAATGGGATTTCGGTTTGGGTGGGTATGCTTAGCTTGAGGATTAAAACATCATTTGTAAACACACACTGAAACTTTTAATTTAATACAGTGGTACCTCGACTTAGAGCTGCTCCCAACTCGAAGAATTATTTAAGTGTATTTCTGTAAGTGCTTTTGTAAGTGTAATTTTGGGGGTCTGAAACATTAATCTAATTTACATTATTCCTAATGGGAACAAATTCGTTTGGTATCGGCACTCAAACAGCCTTCTGAAACAATTAAGCTCGTAACTTGAGGTACCACTGTACTTCACATATTTTGGTGGGAAATGGCCAACGTTTTAAAATAATAATAATACAGCTTCTCCTCATTTAACCCTTTGGGGGCGGTGCCATACTAGTATGTTTTACAAGCAGGGGTTGGTGCCGTACTAGTACGCGTAAATTCTAGCGGCTTCAAATTGAGGGAAGAAAGCTGGTAAGCCTGCATATGATAGAATGGGTCTATGTGATAAGTGTGTGCAGTAGGAAAAAATCTATGCACCCACATTGCATTGTGGGAGTGGTAATTCAGTGCACCTTTGTCACCAAGCCATGTGGTAAGTAATACGTCACGTACAGACCGGGTCAAGCCGGGCGGGGTGGGCGTTGACCCCTGGAATTCTCTCCAGGTAAACTCACTCCCTCAGTGTGAGTGGTAGGGAAGGCAGTGGGGGAGTGGGAAGACAGTGGGGTGGGTGGGGAATACAGTGGGGAAGTGGGAAGACAGTGGGGTGGGTGGGGAAGACAGTGGGATGGGTGGGGAAGACAGTGGGGGTGGGGAAGACAGTGGGGGAAGGCTGGCTGGCTGGCTGGCAGGCAGGCAGGCAGGCAGGCAGGCAGGCAGGCAGGCTGGCTGGCTGACCAGCTGGCTGGCTAGCTAGCTGGCTCTGTCACCTGGTACACATAAATACATAGTGTAAATAACCTAGGATAAATACATAATGTAAATTACAGAGGATAAATACATAGTGTAAATTACCTTGGATAGCCCAAAAAAATCCAGACTGGCAAATAATATATCAGGACTCAGATGTGGCAGTGTTGGTTCAATAGTGACTGTCTCTTAGACAGACAGAAAGACAGACAGACAGGCAGACAGACAGGCAGATAAAACAGTGAAAACAAATAAAGGGAAGGCTGAGTATCCTCATTTGTCAAATGTCATCACTCTTGATAAGATGAGGCTAACCCCTGGCTGGCTGGCAGGGAGGCAGGCAGGGAGGGTGGGAGGGAGGCAGGGATAGTGGCAGGGAGGGAGGGAGGCAGGGGTTGAGGCAGGCAGGCAAAGACAGTGTTCCTCATTTGTCAAATGTCATCACTCTTGATAAGATAAGGCTAACCCCTGGCTGGGTGGCGGGGAGGCAGGGAGGCAGGCAGGGAGGCAGGGAGAGTGGCAGGGAGGAGACAACAGTAATTAGTTTAGCAGATAATAAACAAGATAAAAGACCCTCACCCCTCTTTAAATGTCACTTATGTAATTAGATTACTGATAAGACTGACATTTACACCTTCCTTCAATAATAATAATAATTTTTATTATTATTATTATTATTATTATTATTATTATAAAATTAATATTCTCACGTGTATCCTAGGTAATTTACACTATGTATAATTGTATTTATGTGTTCCTGTGAGATAGACACACAGCCAGCCAGCCAGCCAGCCGGCTGACCATCCATGCAACCAGCCAGCCAGCCAACTGGTCAGCAAGCCAGCCAACTGGTCAGCCAGCAAGCCAGCCAGCCGCTGGCCTCCATCCAGCCAGCCAGCCAGCTGGTCGCAGCCATCCATCCAGCCAGCCAGCCAGCCAGCCAGCTGGTCAGCTAGCCACCAGCCAGCTGGTCAGCAACCCAAACCGGCTAGCTGGTCAGCCGCAAAGCCAGTCACTGGCCATCCATCCAGCCAGCTGTTCAGCCAGCCAGCCACCCAAAGCTGGTCAGCTAGGCCAGCCAGCTGGTCAGCTAGCCAGCCAGCTGGTCAGCTAACCAGCCAGCCAGCTGGTCAGCTAGCCAGCCAGCCAGCTGGTCAGCTAGCCAGCCAGCCAGCTGGTCAGCTAGCCAGCCAGCCAGCCAGCTGATCAGCAAGCCAGCTGATCAGCCAGCCAGCTGGTCAGCCAGCCAGCTGGTCAGCCAGCCAGCTGGTCAGTCAGCCAGCCAGCAGTTATTGTGTAGTATACAAGGAGTGTATATATACAAAATATGGTTTATATTGGTCTCACAGTACATAAAAGTTACTTGAAAAAATAAAATAAAAAATAAAAGAAAAAGTAGAAAAAAAAAATATTACCGGCCAACCGGAAGTCACCCTTTGCTGTCAGCGGTTCAATTTTGGGCAACTTGAGGCCTCCATATCTCTGTAAGTATTGATCGCAAAATTTTTTTGTTTAGCCATTTATATTTAGAAAACAAAACTCTATCATTTCATAAGATAAAATAATTTTTTTTCCCCAATATTTTTCGACCCTATGAACATGTTTCTGAGAAGGCCTGTCGACCCCCAAAGGGTAACAATGTACTCATTTACCAACAACTTAGGTTCGACAGGCTCTCCGACAACTCAGTATTGTATGCCATACGAACTTGGGTCATGGAAATGGGAAGCACAGCATCTCAGCGCCGAGCATCTCAATCTCCTTCCGCAGCCAATCAGTACCTAAACTTTCACAAATTTGTACTTTTGTGCACCCCATAGTACAAGGTGTCAGCGAAAAGGAAGATGTTGACTTCACCTGAAGGAAGTGCCAAAACAACAAAGGAAGGCTATCGATCTTGGGTGAAAATGAAGGTTATAAACAAATATGAAGCTGGTAAGAAAGTGCAAGTGATAGCTCGTGACTTGAAGCTGGTGCATTCTACCTTTCCAATATCTTGAAGGATAAAGATAGAGTGAAAGAGGGAGAGAAAGCATCGACAGGATTTCAGGCCATAATAACTAGGCAGCAGAAAGGCCTCATTCATGAATAAAATGTTTTAAATGGTTGTTATAAATGCTTGAAGTATCAGTAAGGGGTGGTTCCTCGATTAGCGAGAAATTTGTTTATCAGGCGGTCTTAGGAATGGAACCCTGGCGTTAAATGATTAGAACAATAATAAATACAGTGGGAATTCATAATTCACATGGGTTTTTGTTTTCCGAAAACTGGCTACCATTGATTTCCACGACTTATGGGGTGAAAAATGTATGGGGAAAAATAGGGTGCGTTCCTCAGACTTGCATTTCTAAGGCCTGGAGGAAGCCAGTTGTTGACTCAGTTTATGAGTTTTTTTTTCAAGACATTATTGGTATGAATAACAATTCAATGGAGCTTGTTAACTGAAGACAGCAAATTCCTTCCACAGTATGTGGGAAGTATGAGCATGAATTACCCTCAAAATCCCGCACTCACATCATCATCATTCAGAATTTTTTTCACAGTTACAAATCGGTTTTTATTTCTCTGTGTAGTACAAATAATATAGTTTGCATCAAGAAAACATTGGAAAACACAAAAAAAAAGCCACTAATATGCAAAACATTTCAGGCAATCTAATCACATTTTCTTGTTAAAATAGGGTAAAAAGTGACAGGGAAAAAGTTTTGTTTTGCCTTCCATTCCTTGCTCCTTGTTGCTACTGAAGTGTGTACATACAGTTGATGGAACCCATATTGGTTAAAATGCCAAATGTTTTGTTTTCAAAGTCAGAGTCGGGGTTTATTTCCACATGATGTATCGTTTGTACAGAAATGGGTGATACTTTAAAGACTAAAGTTCTTTATTTCAGGATGATACAGTGTTTGTACAGGATGGGTCCCTTTAAAATTAAAGATACAGTAACAGTGTTTGTACAGAGATGGGTGACATTTTAAAAATTAAAAAGATACAGTACTCACCTAGTTGTGGTTGCGGGGGGTCGAATCATAGCTCCTGGCCCCCCCTTTTTCCCCTTTGGCCGCTACTGGGTCTCACCCCCCTGCGCCAAAGGCTTTATCATACCTCTTCTTAAAGTTTTTATGGAACCTGCCCCCATTACATTTTCCCAAGTTTTTCCCCATTTCCCCCCCTCTGTGACTGAAGAAATTTTCCCCTAACATCCCTGTGATTCTCGGGAGTCTTCAACTTCCAACTGTGTCCCCTTGTTGCTTTTCCCATCTAAAAACATTCTGTCTCTGTCCACCTTGTCAAATCCCCCAGTATCTTATATGTCGTTATCACCCCCCCCATCCCCCCTGTCCCCCTAGTGTCGTCAGGTGGTTTCCCTTAACCTCCCTCGTAGGACATACCCCTTAGCCCCAGTCTAGTCTTGTTGCAAACCTTTATTTTTTCTCTAGCTTCTTTACATGCTTGGCTGTTTGGGGTTTCCCCAAACTGGTGCTGCATACTCTAGTATGGGCCTACTTCAGTGTACAGGGTCCTAAACGATTCTTTATTAAGATGCTTTTTGGGGGGGTTTTTGCTAGGCGCCCGTAGCGGGGGGGTTATTTGGTTGATTTGCGCCTCAGGAGATGTGCCTGGTGTTATACTCACCCCAAGATCTTTTTTGTTTGGGGGTTTGTAGTCGGGGGCCCCCCCTAGACTGTACTCCATCTGCGGTCTTCTTTCCCCCCCAATCTTCATGATTTTGCACTTGGTGGGTTTTGAACTCCGGGGGCCAATGGCTGGGGTTTGCCCCCCCCACCCCCCTTTGCATTTTGCCTGGTCCTCACCCGTTTAAATTTCCCTTCTCATCAACTTCACATCATCTGCAAACAGAGCCCGGGTCTATTCCTTCTGTCATGTCGTTCACAAATACCAGAAACAGCACCGGTCCTAGGACCCCTTGGAACCCCCTCGTCACCGGTCCCCCCCCAGACACCTCGCCTCGTACCATATTTTGCTGCTGTCTTCCGACAGGTTTTCCCCCGATCCATTGTAGTGCCTTCCTTGTTATCCCTGCCTGGTCCTCCAGCTTCTGCACTAATCTCTGGTGTGGAACTGTGTCAAAAAACCCTTTTTACAGTCCCCGGAATATGCAATCTACCCACCCCCCTCTCTCTTGTCTTACTCTGTCACCCTGTCGTGAACTCAAAAGGGTTTTTTACACGGATTTCCCCCCCCCGAAACCGTGTTGGCCGTCGTTGATCCATTCCTTTCTAGGTGCTCCCCACTCTTCTCCCGATAATCTTCTCCTGACCTTGCATACTATACATGTCAGTGACACTGGTCTGTAGTTTAGTGCTACGTTCCTGTCTCCTTTTTAAAAAAAAAACTACATTTGCTGTTTTCCATACCTCAGGTAGCTGCCCCGTTTCGATAGATTTTGGGGGAAAATTTTTTTGGGGAACTAGCTCCTCTGCTCCCTCTCAGGACCCATGGAGAGATGTTATCCGGGCCCCCCTCGCCTTTGAGGTATCTAGCTCGCTTAGTAGCCTCTTCACTTTCTCCTCAGTTGTGTGTTGTGTCCGTACCTGATGGTGTACCCCACCCTCTGCCTTTCTAGGCCCTTCTTTTCCTCTGTGAACACCTCTTTGAATTTTTTTTTGAGCCTTTCACACTTCACGGTTTTCTTGTGACCTCCCCCTTCCTTCCTCCCGCCTGATCACCTGGTCCTTGACTGTTGTTCTCCTCCCCCTGTGACTGTCTGGGTTTGGGTCAGATTTGGCTTTGCTGCTATGTCATTTCGTATTGTCTTTGGGGGCCCCCCTTTTTACCTGTGCATATTCATTTCTGGCTCTACGACTGCTCTCCTTATTCTCCTGGGTCCTTTGCCTTCTGTCTTCTTCCATTCCCCGGCACCTTGGTTTTGGCTTCCCCGCACCTTTGGGTGAACCATGGGCTCATCCTGGCTTTTTGCTTTTCCCCCTTTCCCTTGGGTATAAACCTCCCCAGCTTCCTTGCAAATTGTTGTCATATATTCCATCATCCCGTTTCGCTCCCTGCCAGCTCTCTGCCCGGGCTCGTCGGAAGTTTTCATGCCCAAATAGTCACCTTTCTTGTAGATTGGGTTCCCGTTTTTGCCCTTCCTGCTTCCCCCTCCACTTGTAACTCTACTATGTAGAAGCTTAGAACCCTATGATCACTGGCCCCAAGGGGGGCTTTCATGTGTGATGTTCTCAATATCTGCCTACTCAGGGTGAATACTAGGTCCCGTCCCGCTGGGGTTGTCCTCCCTCTCTCTCTGGTAGTGTCCCCCTTTTTTGTTGGTACGGAGACCAGTACCACCTCCATCATCTTAGCCCTCCCGTTTCTTGGCCCCCCTGTGGCTCTAAGTTCTCCCCAAAAAAAAAATTTTTTTATGGTTGAAGTCACCCATGATCAGTAGCTTCGCCCGCTGCATGAGCAATTCTGGGGGCCTTGTCAACTCCCCAAAACCCCCTCATCATACTCTTGCCTTGGCCTCCTGCTGTTCTTTGGGTTATGGGACCAATTTTCACCTTTGGACTTCCGGACTGAAGCGTTCCTATTATACAATCTCCTGCTTCTCCTCTGCCCCCCCTCTCCAGCTCATCAAAATCCCTGGTTTTGATCACAGCCCCTCCTCCACCCTTTCTGTTCCTCTGTCTTTCCTCAGGATCTGATACCCCCTTGGAAAGGGCATCTTTTATCATCCCTGTGATACGTGTTTGTACAAGTGGGTAAATTTTTTAAAAAGATTAAAGATACAGTGATACAGTGTTTTTACAGGGGGGGGGTGACATTTGGGAATGTGCATCAAAACCCCCCCTTAATATCGGGGCTTTTTAAAGGCAAACTTAAAGCAGGTCCCTTTTTTTAAAAAGGCACTTGCTGTTAGTGTGAACACTGTAACATTTATGAAAAATTGGAAACCATTTCCCCCGGTTTTGAGTCTTGGCGGGGGGTTTTTTTCTTCATTGGGTTTGCTCCTTGGTGTATACCAGCTGGCTATCTCCCTGATTTCAACAGGGAAAAAAAAAAGGGTTTCCTCAGGATCTTTAAAAAAAATTTTTTAGTGAGGATGACAGTGAGAGGGACAGATTTATTTCAAAAAACATAAAAAAATTTTTATCCTTCTACTAGGGTGCCAACTGTAGTATTTAGATATCGTTTCTTTTTTCCCCAAAAATTAAAAGAATATTAAACGCTGTTTTAATTAATTAATGTTTTTTTTTAATGCAGTGCAAAATAATTACATAGCCATATTTTTAATCAATGTATTTAGGGTGTTATTTATCACCTAAAATTCACAGGAGATTAAAATACATTTGTAATAAAGTACGTAATACCCAAACATAATACTGTATCAAAAAACTCTCAGTAAATTCAGGAGTAATACTCAACATTAACCTTGGCCCCGGAGGCCCCAATAACAGACTTCATAAATAGTACGAACAATTCATTTTCCATCCAGCTATAATGAAACCATATGGTTAACTGGGGGGGGGCAACCACAACTGATCATGTATGGAGCACTCTCAAAGCAGAATAATCACAGACAATACTACTGGTCACTATCCCACCTTCCCCCCTAAAAAACATTTATAAGCTCCACTTTAATCTAGTGAGATTTCAGTTCATCCCCATGATGAGATATGAAAACTTCACTACATCACTAAGTTGCGCTGAAACACCCCCTTTTAAAAAACCCCAATGGCATTGATGAATGGGTTAAAACAATTTACAAAATACAAAGCCTCTACAACAAAATTGTGAAAAAAAACCCAACCCCAGATCACAGCAGAGACTAGGTAGCCCATGGCGACAAGTAGCATCCTCACACCCATACATAAACATTTCTCGAAAACAACATAGACTGGGCAATAACTAAAAAACATATTAAACCTATGTCAGCCCCTTTCCAAACTAATATGGAAGTTCAAACAACTGCTATTCCAGAAGGTTCAGTAAAACAAAAAGGTAATATGAAAAAGCCCTGGAACACCTCCCCAAAACCTGGGTTCTCAAAAAAGTTGTTCAAAACCAGAATTTGTTCTAACTAAACCCCGTGTACCACACCTGTAGAAAACCCCAAAAAATTAAATGATTTCTTCTCTACCATATAATCAAGTCTAGCTAGCAAAATTCCCAGCACCTATGCTCAAAATGATTACCTTGTTGGGGCTTCCCAACATTCCTATCTTGCTCATCGGGCCCTGGAAACACCCCCCTTATTTTGTAAACAAAAACAGGAAAAAAAATTTAGCTTAAGTTCCTCATGTGCTTTCACCAACCATTACAAATTTTTTTTAACCCCAAAATTTCCCAAACCCATATTCAAGATAGCAAAAATTACCCCAATACAAAAAAGGGGAAAACCCCTCTGATGTAAATAACTGGGAGGGGATCTAACCTCCATTGTTTCAATTTTTTAAATGAATTAAATGATTATCTCTTTTTCTGCCATCATGCAATACAGATTTTCCTCATGACAATGGTTCCACATTTTAGTCATTAAACTTTTGTACAGTACTGTACTTTTTTTGATAGGAAAAATTTTATTCATTTTTTACTTTTTGCTACGGGGGTTATTACAGTAATTTTTGTTTTTTTAATTATTCAGTGACACTATTTTTATATATTTATTTATTTTATTCATATTTGATTTACGATATTTTCAACTTACGATGGGCTCATTGGAAAATTCCTCATCATGAGTCAAAATGCTAAAACTTCCTTTATACAACTCTTGGAAATAATGAATACCCCCTAGGCCTCTTTATTGACCTTGGAAAGTTTTTGATACAGTAGCCCCGCCCCTGTACCTCATACCATCAGTATGTAATCAGAGGGGCATGCATTTTTTTTAAAAATAAAGTCTACCCCAACAGACATTAATTTCTCTATCAAGGGGACAACCTCATCAAAAAGATATCCCAAAATAGACATCCCACAGGAAGTGTCCTTGGCCCTCTGCTTTTTCTCTTATACAACAATGACCTTCAACAGACTTGTTCTCTTTGCCAACAACATAACTTTTGCCATTTCCCACCCAAATCCCAAAATTTCCCCCCAAAAACACTGTAAATGACAAACTTTTAACAATATCAACCTGGATGACTACCAATAAACTCGCAACATTGGTAAAGCCTTTCATGATGTTCGGGGGGAAAAGGGGAAAAAAACCCCAAAAAAACGTTATGATTAATGGTTCTTCCATTGCTAAACAGAATGAAGGAAAACCCCCTTCTGTCTTTGATAGTAACCTGAAATTGAACAACATCATAACACTTTCAAAAAAATATCCAAAATCAGTTGCCATCTTCTCCCCAAAATATCTTCATATACCTCAAACAGCTCTCTTATTATACTACTTTTAATCTATCTCTACCTTATAATATATACTATTTGGTGGGGGATCCACTACAGAAATCATCTTAACCCTTTCAGGGTCCGTGCCGTAGTTCCCCTTTGAGTTTGGGGGGAAACCGTGTTCTCGTCATGGCTCAGCTCACTCAGAAAAACTTTGACAAAAATTTGGGCCTGGATATGAGAGAAATACATCTATGTGGTAAGTGTGCACCCATAAAACAAATCCTGCAGCAAACAGTATATAATGAAAAAAAAAAAAAAAACCCCCAAAATTTTTTCTATTGGACTTTGCAGTTTTTTTTTGTATTTTTTTTATAGTTGTATTTGCGTTTCTTGGTCTCATTTGATGGGAAAAGATATTTTCAGATATGAGATGATTTTGATTGGTTTTATAGGGAAATGGCGAAACTGAGCTCAAAGAAAATGTTCAATTTTTGCCGAAATAAAGGGTACATAAACAAATGACCTAAATGTCAAACCCCCGGCTGGCTGGTAGGTCTAATATCGTTCAAATGTGGTGAATTATTTTATAATTATTACAATATTATAATTTAAATCTTCCATTTTTGGTTTAAAAAAAAATTCATTATGTGAAAAAAAAAAAAAATGGAATTCATTTGAAAAAACGAAAAAGTAACTAATGAACAAGGAAATGTTAGTTTAGTCCCCGGAATCCTGCATTGTTTATTTTGCCCCCATTTTGAAATTGGAATATTTTGAACTTTGAGTTAAATTGGCTAAACCCCCTTTAACCCACTTTATTTTGTAGTTGAAACAGTTGACTAAGCGATTTCTTGTTAATCGATAGAATAGAAGTAAACAAATTGAAATAGCTAAAAATTTGGGGGCGACGGAAAAATTTAAATTTTAAAAATAGCCCAAATCGGCAAAATCGCCAATGCGTAAATATTGCTAAACATCAAAATTCCCAGCATAATTTGTAAATTTTCAATCAGATTTCGTACTTTTTTTTTTTATTACCTTCAGAAAAGATTCTCTACCATTTCATAAGAAAAACTAAAAAATTTTTTTTTTGGAAAATTCTTGGACATGGTCCCCCTTTCCCAAAAAAATGGCCTTCCCCCCAAAAAAGGGTTAAGTAATAATAAAACAAAAAAAAGCAACAGTATGAATGTTCAGTCTTTCTACTGCCAAAACCATACCCCAAAAACCCCAAAAAAAGAAAAAACCCCTACTTAATACACTACTGTGTTTATTTCATATTCAGGACAATAAAAATTTTAATATCAATTTTTTTTATTAACACATGGCTGTTTCCCCCAAAAGGAAAAGGGTGGGAAAAACTTTCATCATCATTCCTCCATCATGTCTTGCCAGGGGGCCCCAAATACAGTTATAAAACTGCAACTTTTTAAAAACCCCCCTTCCAGAGTGCAGGGGACTGTATTTCCCCCTCTCCAGGACTCAAGCCCCCCGGGCCCTGAATCCCCTTTATAAATGTTCTTTGCTTCCACTCCAACAGCACGTCAAGTTTTAAAAAAAATTTATCTCCATTCCTCCTATCAAATCGCCATGCCTTGCTGGAAGTCTAAGCCCCCCCCCCAAAACCCCCTTTACCCCCCCTCCAACCTTTCTTGGTACCCCTCCCCCCTTTCCCCCCCCACAGATTTATACACTCTCGAAGTCATTCTACTTTGTTTCACCCCCCCTACATCTCCCCAAAACCCCCCCAACAACCCCTCCTCAGCCCTCGGATAATAGTCTTGGTAATCCCACCTCCTCAATTTCCCACCTTCCTGCATTATATTCCAAAACCCCCCATTGATCTCAGACATGACATCTCCATTGCCTCCGGGCCCTTTTCCTTGTTGCAACATTCACCACCCATGCTTACACCCATATAAGAGTGTTGGTAACTATTCTTAACATTCCTCTCTCTGCTTTCACGGACAAAATTCTTTGTCTCCACAACTCCTAAGTGCACACTTACCCTTTTTCCCTCATCAATGTTCACCTCATCCTTCCTAGACCCTTCTGGGAAAACATTCACCTCCTCCTCTCTCTCCCTCCCCAAAAAGATATCAATCTTTCATCACCTAATCTTTTTTTTATCCTCATCACCTTATTTTTTTATTCACTTTCAATTTCCTTCTTTTACAACCTTCCAAACTCATCCCCCAAAACCCCCGCAACTTTCTTCAGTCCCCCCCTGTATCGCAAAAAACAACTGTGCAACTCCCATTTGTGTTAGATTCTTTATCTAATATAATCCTAACCTGAATCCTTTCTTGATTTTACCACAGAAATCTTAGGCATTATACTAGACACAAAAATCCTTTTTGAAATTTGTCCCCCCCCAATCTTTTTAAAAAAATTAAAATTTCATAAAAAAAAGGGGGCCCAAAAAATGGAGCTCCCTTTTTTTAAATCCAGAGTTGCTCTGTCTTTGGGAGCTTTTTCAAAGCTACTGTAAAAAATGCCTCCTTTCCCTAATGTGATCTTAGTAATAATTAATAATGCTGAACAATTGTTGCAACCTCAGATACAGGAATATGGGGGCCCCCCCATGTACACCAAACCCCTTTTTTTTGTTCCACTTTTTGTTGGCTTTCAATTGAACCAGTGTTCATTATGTTTGCTGTTTTTTCTGCTTTTCACCATTTTCATACAAGAGCTGTGTGGGGGGAAAAGGGGGGGGCACCAAATTTTAAAGAAAGTATTACGTGTACAGTCAACCCCCCGTTTTTCCCCAAACTGTTAGAGGGGGGAACTAAAACTGAAAAAAGAAAACTGAAGCCATTTTCCCCCTAAGAAATAATGAAAAATTTTTTTAATCCGTTTCAGACACCCAGGAGTATTAACAAAAAAAAAAATTTTTTTAAAAATTTAAAAAAAGATTTTCATACAGAAAAGAATGACAAATAAATATAAAACACAAATTAAAAAGTAAATGAAAATTTTAAAAACACACTTCCTTTATTGGCGACTCTTGTTGGTGTATGGAAGATGGAGAGAGGGGGGGGGTTTGGGGTTGGGGGGCAGGGGCAAAATGCTTCAATTTGAAAAATAGCTCTACCCAATCTATCACAATTATCTAATATGACATGATAAACAAATTTTTGCATGAAACATGATATATCTCTAGAATGAATAAAAAAAATGGTACCCCCGTTTACGATAGTTTTGTATGAACCCAGGATAATGTTCACTCAACCAGAAAAATGCTACACTGCCTGAGAATGTGCGTGGGAGGCGGGCTTCATGGCTTTGTATGTGCTGGGCACTGGACAGGTTCCGTACCATGAACAAAAATGGGCCAGTCACCGAAAACAGGGGTAATATTTCCCCAAAAAGTGGAAATGAAATCACCAAAAGACACAAACGGAGGGTTGACTGTACTGTGTATTTATTTTACTTTTTTTCCATTTTTTTATTCCTAGCTGCATTGAGCACTTTATATATGATAGTGTAAACAGTCATTTTAGATGCCTTTGATAATTTAAAAAAAGCTTTTTCTCCCACCAGTGATTTTTGCAAGAGATAGTCTGTCTGCTTGTTTGTTTTTTTTGTCATTAATTAATACCATTGTAAACACCTACCACTCTTGATTCTCAAATTCAGCAACTACTATTTCCTTTTGTTTTTGTTGTGCTATTTTTCGGATGAAATTTATTTTTAGAAATTAGAATATGAAACTGTTACTGAGAATAGTTGCTGTTCGGAATTCCAGTTCTTGAATTGAATGTCATCTATTGTAAAAAAAAAGTACCTTAACACTACAGTCTCTCCTCATTAACAAAGTATGCCCTCCTCACTTAGCGACGTCTCGTTACCAACGCCCGGACTTACGATGGGCTCCTGACCAGTACTTATACCTAAATAATGTACAGTGGACCCCGGGTTTGTAAGGTTCTTACTTTAAACATCGTGTTTGTGGGTTTTTACGTTTCGAGAATAGTAAACCGCTCGTGTTTCGTAACGTATTAGACCTGTCCGCCTGCTCTGCCCGCGGGGGGCGAGGCGCCCCCCAGTGAAGCGTTGTTTACCATTGAGGAACATTACCTAGCGCTCTTTCAAACATTCACCTACATTTGTTTTTTGTTTTTTTGTGCTTTAGTGATTGTCACTGTGAAATAAGTCACCATGGGTCCAAAAAATGTTGCACCCCTGTGGTAGCATTCATGCAGGGAGTGTAGCATTCATGCAGGGGGTAGCATTCATGCAGGGAGTGTACATTCATGCAGGGGTGGCATTCATGCAGGGAGTGTAGCATTCATGCAGGGAGTGAGCAGGCATGCAGGAGTGTAGCAGGCATGCGGGAGTTTAGCATTCATGCAGGGAGTGTAGCATTCATGCAGGGAGTTAGCAGGCGTGCAGGGAGTTTAGCAGGCATGCAGGGAGTGTAGCATTCATGCAGGAGTTTTGCATTCATGCAGGGAGTTTAGAATTCATGCAGGGGGTTTAGCAGGCATGCAGGGGGTTTAGCAGGCATGCAGGGGGTTTAGCAGGGCATGCAGGGGGAGCAGACATGCAGGGAGTTTAGCAGGCATGCAGGGAATGTAGCAGACATGGGGAGTGTAGCAGGCATGCAGGGAGTGTAGCAGGCATGCTTGAGTTTAGCATTCATGCAGGGAGTTTAGCAGGCATGCGGGAGTGTAAAACAGACATGCAGGGAGTGTAGCAGGCATGCAGGGAGTAGCAGACATGCAGGGAGTGTAGCAGGCATGCAGGGGTGTAGCAGGCATGCGGGAGTTTAGCATTCATGCAGGGAGTTTAGCAGGCATGCAGGAGTGTAGCAGGCATGCAGGGAGGGATTCCCTTCGTAGAGGCTGAAGAACCCCCAACAAGTGTTTAATTGTGCTGAAACAGGCCTGATTTGGGAAAATGCCAAAAAGGACCTTCATTACTCATTACTCTATCTTCCAGATGCCTGCAACTCTTCAATAAAGGTAAGTAAATGTATATATATATATATTGTTTTTAATTATTTTATATGTGAATATTTTTTTGTGGAACGGATTAACTGTACAGTGGACCCCCGAGTTTCGTAAAAACTTCACTCCTGAAGTCTGCTCAAGTGCCATTACCGAACGAATTTACTCCCTTAAGGAAAAATTTCACGTAGGTTAGTCTATTTCAGACCCCCAAAAATACACTTCCACAAGAACTTACAAAATTATACTTACATAATTGCACGGTTCCGGGTATTCGTTAACCGAGGTCCATTATTTACATTATTTCTTATGGGAAATAATGGTTCAATTTCGTAAACTTCGTGTTAAGTACTAGCTCCTGGAACGGATTAATTACGATACTCGGGGGTCCACTGTATATTAGAGCTGATTTCCTCTATTCTGTTTATTTCAATATACAGTACACTACAGTCAACCCCCGGTTCTCGTCGGTAATCCGTTCCAGAGGGCCCGTCGACCACCAGTTTGGTCGAACTCCGATTCTATTTTCCCCATAAGAAATAATGGAAATAAAATTAATCCGTTCCAGACATCTAAAAGTATTAAAATAAAATATTTTTTAGAACTTTTTGACATTAAATTATACACAATTTTATAAAAATTAAGAAATAATAGTACAACAACATGTCACTTACATTTATTGAAGAGTTGTTGATGTGTGGAAGACAGGAGGAGGGAGAAGGTATGCTAGTTTTTGGGAAGGGAAATCCCTTCCATTAACACTGCAGGTACCAAGTTCTTTTCTGGGGTTACTGGCCTTTTTCTTTTAATCCACTAGGACCAGCTTGAGAGTCACTGGACCCCTTTCTCACAAAAAATCTGTCCAGGGAGCTCTGTGTCTGGCAGTTCTTTAAAATGTCCCTAAAATGTGACAAGACATTGTCATTAAACATGTCGCATATACGGCCTGCAACATCTTGGTTAGGGTGATAATCATACATAAATGTTTGCACATTAGTCCATTGAGCACAAATCTCCTTAATTTTTGAAGAAGGCACCTTCTTCCATCTCGGTTCCACCTCCTCCCCTCTGGACCATTTTCCTGAACTGTGGTCTGTTGTTGCTGTTGAAGCTCTTGTAGATCTTCAGTGGTTAGCTCTTCTTTGTGCTCCTCCTCCAACTGTTCCACATCCTCAGTACAAACATCCAACCCCATGGACTGGCCCAGTTCCACAATTTCTTGCACAACAGGCTCAGGCTCAGGGTTCTGAGGCTCAGCCCCAAAACCTTCAAAATCTAGGACACAGTCTGGCCACAATTTTCTCCAGGCAGAGTTCAAAGTCCTGGTAGTCACTCCCCCCCGAGCCTTACCAATAAAGTTTACACAATGCAGGATATGGAAATGATCTTTCCAAAACTCTTTTAGGGTCATATCCATGTCTGTGGTCACATAAAGCACTTTTGAAACATTGCTTTGGTGTAGAGTTTTTTAAAGTTGCAAATGACCTGCTGGTCCATAGGCTGGAGGAGAGGAGTGGTATTAGGGGGCAAGAACTTCACTTTGATGAACTCACAGCCCTGCACAATTTCCTCTGCCAAGTCTCGAGGATGACCAGGAGCATTGTCCATTATCAGGAGGCACTTAAGTGGCAAATTATTTTCCTCGATATTTCTTCACACTGGGGCCAAACACGTTTTGAACCAATCAAGGAAAATTTCCCTAGTGATCCATGCCTTTTGTTAGACTTCCACATCACACACAAATTAGACTTGGTGATACCGAACTGCCAAACACTCAGGATTTTCAGAATGATACACCAGTAAAGGCTTCACTTTACAATCACCACTGGCATTAGCACAAAGCATCAAAGTTAGCCTTCTTTCATAGGCTTATGTCCTGGAGTGCCTTTTCCTCCTGTAATGAAGCTCTTGTTGGGCATTTCTTCCAAAACAGGCCTGTTTCGTCACAGTTGAACACTTGTTGGGGTTGGAATTGTTCAGCCTCTATGTACCCTGGAATATTTCAGCCGCACTTTTGTCAGAACTGGCTGCCTCAATATGCTTCACAACACTATGTATGCCACTTTGCTTCTTAAATCTGTCAAACCAGCCTTGCTGGCTTTAAATTTTTTCAGCACTCGTTGCAGGCATTTTCTTGGAGATCATCATGCAACTGCCTTGCTTTTTCACATATTATTTCCTGCGTAACACTATCTCCTGCTAACTGTTTCTCGTTGATCCACACCAACAACAAAATTTCCACTTGTTCCAGCACTTAGATTTTGTTTTTTGACCATACTTGCACCTTCGCAACAACGTGTCCTTGATTTCCTTTCTCTTGGCCTAAATGGAAGAGATGGTTGAATGGGATTTGCCATAGAGCCTGGCCAGCTCAGTGACACGCCTCCACTTTCATATTTTGCTATCATCTCCTTCTTCATTTCTACAGTATTTCTGACATTCTTTACCACAGGCTTGGCACTGGAGTTTTCTTGGGGCCCGGGGGCTTATTTAGCAGTTGCAAGCACTAAAAAATAAATAATGACAATATTTTGGTATGAATGCGTGGGTATGTGTTGCCTGTAAACAATAGCACACTGAGTGCCTGTGTGCCCAGCTGGGCCGGGCTGGGGTACGCACCCAGCGATTGCCAACCCCGAGCAGCCGCCTAATCGAGCCAAAATTCTTCAAAAAAAAACGTTAACCGATTTGGCGACTTCCGATCCCTCAGCACCGGGGTTGACTGTACTGTATAAACATTTAAAAATATACCAAAAATGTTATAAATGGTGAAAAGGGTGACATTAAAGCAATATCAAAGATGGTTGATAAAAACCCCACTACCATTATAGTATGCTCCTCACTTGGAAAAGTTGTTTACCAGGGTCTCGGGAACGGAACTCCATTGTTAAGTGAGGAGAGGCTTACAGTGGATCTGAGTTTGGCCTTTCTTTCCCAGAAGGTTTTCAAGTACCATTACCAAATAAATTTGTTCCCATAAGGAATAATGTAAAGTCGGTTAGTCCGTTTCAGACCCCCAAAAAAACCAAAAAGCACTTGCAAAATTTTCACTTACATAATTGTTTGAGTTTTGAGGTGGCGAAACTCAGGGGGCCCCCTGTCTACTGTACTCATTTAACGACCGCTCAGAGTTATGACCAGCTCTCGCCAGAATGCATACATAAGTAATGTATAATAGAGTGATTTTCTATTCCATTTTTTACAGTATACAGTAAAACTGTATAAACATTTAAAAAAATACTAAAAATTTATAAATGGTGCAAATGTGACATTTAAACAATATCTAAAGATGGTTGACACAAACCCACTACCGTATAGTATGCTCCTCCTTAAGCCCTTTTGTTTACCGACCCCTCTTAGGAACAGAACTCCGTTGTTAAATAAGGAGGCTTAAAACTTTAAACTAAAAAAATTTCAAAAACATATACATACAATGATATATTTAATCTACTTTTATGTACATTGTTATATCTCATTGATGGCTTACTATTTGTGTACATTTTGTCCTTAAATACATATACTATCTCCCTTTAGGAAGTGGAAAAGAATTCTTCCTCCATAATTCGTAGTGTCATAAAAGGTGATAAAATGCTGGGGGGCAAGGGCTAGTAACCACTGACTGGGTGGCATATGGCCAGTTCGTTGAAAAAAAAATTTCATTTAATATTTATTGCCATTGTTGTCTTAGGTTAAGCTTGCCCGAATTGCTCTATAACCCTGGGCTGTTTTGCTTGCATTCAATGTCACCCATTTCTTTATAAACAATTTTTCATGTGAAAATAAACTTTTAATTTTAATCTTATATTATCACCTTTAAATAGCATTTAGTGCTAGTTTTGTATAAAAAACAGATAGTGAAAAATGATGTAAAATATGAATTTAATGTTTTCAAAAAAGATGGCAATTTATACATGAAACTCCCGATTTGTAATTAATCCGTTCCCGAAGGTGGTCTAAATCCGAAAAGGGACGAAACCATATTT